>JAOTRR010000051.1:9774288-9790698 GCA_028570945.1 Gogo arcuatus
GAGAATCTTTGGGATGTGCTGGAGAAGACTTTACGCAGTGGTTCGACTCTCCCATCCTCAGCAATAGATCTCGGTGAAATATTAATACAACTCTGGAGTGAAATGATGTGTAGTTAAATTTCTGGAGAGGTGCATGTCAGGGTACCATGTAGGGTATGGCGTAGAGTACGTGGCTATGCTGTACCCTACGGTGTATATTCAACGCAGAAGTATAAATTGGCCTTTAAAAAGCAGGAACATACTGTATACGTAAGGAAAAATATTACCACCAGAGTAAAAGTGCAATTACTCATCAGGTAAAAGGTGAAGTACAGATTCAAATTATTCACTTGAGTTAGAGACTCTTAAATGAACTAAAAGTATGGAAGTAAAATTGCAAGAAAGATTCACACTACATCACACACTGATTTAGGTTGCTAATGGCAAATTAGTGCCAAAGGGAGATGGGAAAGCATTAGCTAACAAACAGCTTTATTGTTAATCTCTCAAATGTTAGCTAACATGATAATAACTCTGATGATAACTATAATTACTTTTTTCTAGCTGAATGCTAATAAGCTGGAAATAAACTGTTTTTATTAGTTTTATGCTTTCTCTCTTTTTTTTTGTTATTTTGCACAAAGAAATAAAAATAAAATGTACTGTTTTCGAGACAACTTTTAACCTCTACTGGTCACAATAAACTTTCCACAAACAATTCTGAGGAAAGTGCGTAATCTGGAAAAGGTGTACAGATTGTGCTAGGGGCAGTCCAAGGAAGTCCAAGGAATACAATTCATGTTCTCGCATAGCTTGGAAGTTTGGGGTTAACTGGGTTAATAGACCAGTAAGAAGCACACGTTCGTCCGCAGAGCTCAGTGTGTCTCAGCAGGTGCCACACTCAGCTCCGCGTTACAGGAAGTGGCCTCACACAGCGATCAGTGTTTGACAGGAGCAAGTGAGAGCAGAGCAGGGCATCTGTGTACTTTGAGTTGGCTGCAAAAATATGTCAAGTAGTCTGAAAGGAGCGGAGAAAGCGCTTAGAGCGTCAGAGTGATGAAAGAGCTTAAGCTGGATCCATGGGGTGGAAAAAAAATTAAACAAGCTCACTTCATTCAAAGTCGTTCAAGGGATTAATTTCAATGCCTGGAAAATGCTGAGAATGAATGTGCTGCAGTGAATAAGAGTTACATTTGAAAATGAAGGAGATAGCACTGAAAAAAGTTTTTAAAAAATCTAATTGCCCTATGAATCATGCAGCTAGCACTTTTTTTCTTTAAAAAAATCTCCTACGCTGATAGATGTCCTTCCAGTCGATATGGACAGTGAGAAAGCTCTTCTGTACATCATGACCTCATTAGTCATGGATGCTGGATTACACCCACACACACACTGACCCGATCCAGTGAGAAAACTGCTCGCTGTGGCTATGTCTGCATGTTTCCTGTCAGGTTTTGTTGTGGTTGCTCACACTGTGAGTCACAGATAGTGGTGCCAGCCTTTTTAGCATAAAGTCTATAGAGCCCAAACCCCCTCCCACAATCACCCCCTCCCCCTTCCCTACTCTACATGGACCAGTCCGGGGCCTAATGAAGTCTATGAGATAGTGTATGCTCGTCATGCCCCGCTGCTCGCCTCATCGGCAGAGTGAGAACACGCACTTTCTCTGCATGCCAATTAAGTACTTCCTCAGGCAGCCACAATTTCCCACCACCAGGAACCACTCGAACCTTCCCACTGGAAACAAGACATGCATCTTTCTGATCTTTGCAATCTCTGCATCCTGCGTGTGCACATACAAACTTGCCATGCATCGTGATGGTGTATGATCAAATTGTTTGGAAATAAAAGGAGACCACAAAGTTGCTTGCTTTGTTGTGGTTTAGCAGTTAGACTGTGTTTAGGAAAATGATGGTTGTGGAAATGGAAAAAAAAAAGTCAGAATCTGAAGCCAGATTTCCAGTTTGGGGTTTTTTTTGGTTACATTTCTAAAAGAGTCAAAGAGATCAGGTCCTCTCTCTCTCTCTCTCTCTCTCTCTCCTGACAGGAACAGTGCAGGATAAAGGGCACTTTCATCTGCATTAATATGCCGCTCATGCATGGAGAGAATATTATTCCCTTTTATTTGTGTCAAAGCAGTGGGAGGAACCTGAATGCCTCAGAGCAGCAATAGCTCAGAGTTTGGCAGCAGCTCCATAGCCATCCCTGCATATCTTTACACACTGCCTGGCATCTTTCTTTGCTGGGACAAATCTCATAGATTCATCCTTCATAAGTGCCCTGAGTTAGCAGTTTCTCATCCATCTCATTTATAATGTACACTTGTAATATCAGTGCTTTCCTTTCCTATTATACAAATCAAAAGTAACACACGTTCATCTTTAATAATAAATGACTTGCTTCTGGTCGGCCACGTGGTCAGAAAAGTTTCCTGCAATCAATATGGTATGCCAAAAACATCTGTCTGTAGGCTATATTTGTTGCCAATGTGTGAGCATTTTAGAAGGGTTAAATAAATATGCATGCTGGGGAAGACAAATATAGGGCTGTATATTTGTCTTCTGGAAGCTGAACGAGAGGAAGAAAGAGTGCAGGTCGACGAATAATCTGTCTTCTTTGTTACACAAATCAAATATTTATAGAAATGTGCTGAAATACCATCAGCAGACTTTTGGACGAAAAACAAAACAAGATAACACAGATATGCCCAAAAAAAGCTGAGAGAGAGAAAAGCAGAGAGAAAGAGAGAAGGATAGAGGAAGGACCAGTGCCAAACGTCAGCCCACGGCCCCTCCTGGAGCCTGGCAGAGGCCGCGGCTTGGACAGCTCTCTCATTCTTCTCTGCTTTATCCCAGAGCTCTTGCAATTAAGGCCCTGATAAACAGCCTCACAAAATCAGCAGTCTAAAAAGAGGAATTCAGGAACAGTAAAACCACTCATGACCAAATTATGTTTTGGAACTTTGTGTGGAAGACCAGGCAGAGAAATGACTAATAAGCAGTGGAATTGAAGCATAGTGAACTCCACTGCAATTTGCCACTGTAGATCTCCTGAAGAGTTACAGCTTTGTTTAGTCTTGTTTGACAGCGTTCACTTCTGTAAATTGGATATTCAGGACAAGTTGGAGATTGGATTGGATTGGATTGGATTGGATTGGATTAAAAGCTCCCTTGTTGAATTTCATCAGAATTGGCTAAATGCTAGAAGTGACTGGATCCAGAGACAGACTCCTACACAAACACTTTAACTGACAGGTCCTGTCAAAGCCCATATGAATCCAGAGTCAGGGCTGATTCACCCTCAGCTCCACCTGCTCTCAGAGATGTATTGAGTTTGACATGAAGGGCAAAAGCTGATCTTAGAACATTTGCTTTCGAATGATTGACACAAAAATGTCTTGATATGAAGCAAGCATATTAAATTGACATTACATATTCTTAAAGTTGCTAAGCTCTAACCTTGCTGACCTTGGTCTGATCAGGGACTAGGTCTCAAAACACACATTCAACTGGAAAGTGCTAGTAGTTGTGAACTGTTTATGAATTACAACTGCTAACGCAACATCATAGGCATGTTCCCTGCTATTTTCCCTGCAGAAACTAAGCTTGGGTTGACAGGCTAGCAGCTGCTCAAGCTCATCAAACTGGTGGACCATCTTTGCCAGTTGGTAAGTGCTGGTACAACAAGTTAGACAAGTTAGTTTTTAACAGAAAGACAGTTAGGAATTAGGGAGGATCTCAGGTACCCAAGGAACCCAGTTCAATCCTGACACAACTGTTTGTGTGGGGTTTCACATGTTCTCACTGTGTCTGTTTGGGTTTCCTCCAGGTCACATGGTTTCCTCCAACCTCCCAAAAAACATCTAAGTTGGTGGATTGGCATCTCTAAATTGCCCCTAGATTTTCATTTGCGTGTCGATGGTGCCCTGTTGGACTGGCATCCAATTCATTATGTATTCATGCCTTGATTCCAAGATAGGCTCTGGATCCAAGAAAAAGTGTTACTCAATATGAATGAATAAATAAGAAAGCTGGAAAATAAGTTAACTGCTGATGAAGATGATCTACCAGTTTGGTCTGTGTTTTGGATGCTAGTAGTTGGGTGGACTAAGCAGGATGTTCAGTAGAGTTGCTTCAGGAGAGTACTACAAGTAAGCCATCACACCTGATCAGTACCTGCTCGATTACCTGCTAAACATCATGAGCAGTATGACCAACCACTACTTTCCAACTCCACCTGGTCAGACCAAGCTGGATTCTCCAGTATGACTTTTGGAGATGCATGGTCTCCCTTGTCCATGTGGATATCCTCTGGTTTCTCCTGTAGGTGAACTGGCAGCTCCAAATTGCCACTTGTTGTGAGAGTGTGTGCATGGTGCCATTCGATGTACTGGTATCCCACCCAGGGTGTATGCCCGCTGCACACCCAGTGTTCATGGGTTAGGCTCCAGATCCACCACACCCTAACCAGAATGAAGCACTTACAAAAGAATAAATGAGTGATTGTTTGGTGATTTTACATCTACGTACATAGCAGGCTGATTTTATTAAGCAGATATAGCACAACAAAAGAAAGCAGAGTCAGATGACTAGGCTATTATATCCAAACCCTCATGCAAATTTCAGATGGTATAATATTTTGCTGACACTAGCACTACGAAAAAACAAACACCAATGTGAGAGTATTAGGCTAGACCAGGAAGATAATACTGCATATGGTTTTTGTAGATTGAGTAGTGATAATGGTCTGATTGTGATGCTCTATGCGACAGAGGAAGAATAACTGCTGTGAAAAATAAAGAACTCAAGACAGGGGAGACAGTGGCACCAGGCCAGAAACTCCAAGCTCAAGGACTATCCACTCTCAGCCCAAAAATAAGCCGAATTAGTCAGACTGGCAGGCGTTCCTGACACCCACCGAGACTGTGAATATGACTTCAGTTAGGTGTGAAAAGAAAAGCACTGGAAGGAACTGAGAGAAAGTTGCAAGAGAAAGTTCTTTATTCCCCTCTTATAAAATAAATGCACCCGATAATGACTGTAGGGAAAAAAGTCTTTACATGTATTTATTTATTTGATTATTTTATCCTCTTCCATAGAGATACGGGCGGCTTTAATGACAGTAGGCCTCATTGATGTGAATGCTTTTGTCCCTGCTTTGAGTGCTCTTGCTTTGCCTAATGCTCTTTACTCTCTGAGAGCTTTTTTTGCTGATGGCTTTGGGATTGATTAATAAGAGTTTTATCCATTCTTCTCTGAGAATCACAGACAAAACTCTGAGGCAATTCAATCAAGGCAGTAAGTGTATTGTTTTGATTTGTTGATGTTTATCCTCCATACAACCAGACAGTTATTTTCTATCCACAGAAAAAAAGAATATGATGCATTACTTTGATACTATACCGTGTTTCATACAGTATCATTAACAGGCTGCAGTTATTACTTTATGGTAAAGTAAGTGACGTGACGTGACGTGAAGACTGACTACACTGACATATTTCTCTTTGAGTAGGTTCATCCTGTCCCTGGAGGCTTTTCAACAATGCATCACAATTTTTAGACTTTAGATTTTGAATCTCAGATGCAAAAAGATTAATGTGGGCTGACTGCCAAGTACATCCCCTTTGAGGTGGGTGGAGGGAGTCAGGCTATATGACGTTCTTTGCCATGTCAGATTAAGACAAGAACACTTCTGCATCGAATGCCTTGCACGATCACCACTCAAGTCTGGAATGAGAGGACTTAAAACCAATGCACCCATTGTGAGAAGCTTTATGGCTTCCCAGAACACAAATAGAGATTTTATGCCAAACAGTTTCCCCCATTCACGTAACATTAGCCTAAAGCCATCATAGGGAAGTGAGTACGCGTTATTGGAGCTGTGGTTGCCTCAACGCTTTTTAGAGGACAGTTTATGTGCACATTTGGCTTTTGAAGTCGGGGTGGGCGTGAGGACATACGATCCATTTCGTCCCTGGGAAACTGCAATCACGGTTTTAAAGACTGAAGACACACCCTCATGTTGCCATTGTGGAAAATTACTTGCTTATGCTGAATGTGAAAAAGAAGCTGATTGAAAATTTTCCTGTGTGCTCCTTAATAAGGGAGGTTTTGGTGTTGGGTGCTCTATTACCTCATACATCAGCAGTAATCTTGATATCTTGAGACCCCAACACCCCACTTCTGCATTCAGTAGGACTTAGCTGAGGAGTGGGCTTTTACTCTTTCACCACAGTCCGGTGATCAGCTTCCTTTTTCTCCATCCTGGGAACCTGGTAAAGTAATTACATCAATGTGGATCAGGCTCTCGGGCCCATGGCTGGTCTGTGGGAAAGGCAGTGCAGGAAGGAAGGGATTGCAGGTGTGTTTAGGACTTGAACAATGGAAGAATAGCACAAAAATCTCAACCAATGCATGCATGTGTTACGATACTTTTATTAGATGGAGACTTGCCAAAGGGCTTGTCTTGTTTGTTTATTGATTTATTTATTTATTTATTTTAATTTAGAATTCCTTTCCCTTCCTTAAAACCTGATAACAGTCCAGAAGGTATGCATGTCTTGACGTATTTATAACTAATGAACCTTTTGTACAGGTTTGATGGCTCTCTGTTTTCAATTTGCAGCCATGGCCATGAAATTAGTGTGTAGGTTCAGCATGGGGCCCTTCACTTTCTGGAACGAGTCATCTCTGATGTGTCTCTTGACATTCTGTTTCAAACATAGAAGGCAGATTATGCTTTTCATTAGCTAAGACACCTCACTAGACCTATTGTCAGGGTCCCAGCAGGGAGTCTGCAGTGACTTCACACAGCTGTCTGCCATGTTTTCATGCTCCGAGTGTTGTAATCCCATTACCATCTTGGTGGGGATCCCATGTGACGTCTACATTAAAGTGTTCTGCTCGGAGATTACCTACGTCTGAAGATTAGGCTCTGGTCAAAACACATCATGTCCATTGACTGCCGAAGTGTGTGAAGTGTGCGCTAAAAATACTTGAGGAAACATTATCTGATTATTGACATTTCTAATGGCTATAATGGTGCCTTCATGTGCTAGTGGAATAATTGGAAATTTGAGTTCCTGACCTAAAAGTTGAACATCAGCATCCTTTTATGTCATAACTCCAAGAGGAGGTTTGGAATAATTTAGAATTTTTGGCCATGCCTTACTTTTCTAATCATTGGTTACATTATGTAAATATTTACAATAGGGGAACTGTTTGGATACAAAAATTCAATTAAATCTTGAAGTTGTATTAAGAAATAAAAGGTTAGGAAACATCTGACCACACTTCCCTCACTAATTAGAATTCATGACCATAAATAGATATAAGGTCAATGAAGTCTGGACGTCAGTAGTTTTGGAAGATTCATTTATTTACATATTTATTTCTCACATATCCAATATGCAATATCCTATATCCGATTGTCAAATTCAATATGGAAACAGCAACATCCTGATAATGTGGTGAAAGAACATAGATTAGATTTTGGACAGTGGCTGTGGGGATTTGTGCTCATTCAGCCACAAGAGCATTAGTGAGGTCAGGCACTGATGTTCAGTGAGGAGGATCTGGGGTGCACTTCATCCCAAAGGTGTTCAGTGGGGTTGGGGTCAGGGCTCTGTGCAGGACACTCGAGTTCTTCCACTCCAGCTTTGGCAAACCATTTCTTAATGGAGGTCACTTTGTGCACAGGGGCATTGCATTGCTGGGACAAGTTTGAGCCTCTTAGTTCCAGTGAAGGGAAAATGTAATGCTACAGCATACAAAGACATTCTATGCAATTCTGTGTTTCTAACTTTGTGGCAACAGTTTGGGGAAGAACCACAAATTCAAGTCAAGTGTCCGCATACTTTTGGCCATATAGTGTAATTCAGAAATAAACAAGTAACTTTACAAGGCTGTCTTGTAAACCAAAAATATTTTACTCAACAAAATGTAACAGTCTGTATGGAGGTAGAATGTAAGGATAACAAAACAGACATTAGCAAAATTACCAATTGCTGTCGTACACATTCAGCATTGTGGTACAGTATATTAACTATTTAATGTGGATGTCAATAAAAATTTGATCCTGGTTACAGTGCTGTTAGAATTCATAGGATATTATAATCAGAGAAGGTTGGATGGATCTGAACTGTTTTTGTGTGGTATCATGACTGCTATAAAAACAGTGGTGGCTCAATGGTTAAGGCTCTGGCTTACTGATCAGAAGATCAGGGGTTCAAGGCACAGCACATCCAATCTGCCACTGTTGGGCCCTTGAGAAAGGCCCTTAATCCTCCTTGCTCCAGGAGTGCTGTATCATGGCTGAGTCTGTGCTCTGACATTAACTTCCTAACAAGCTGGGATATACAAAGAAAATGATAATCTCACTGTGCTGTAATGTATACATAACATCTAAAGACTTCTTCTAAAACCTTTTGAATCACTTAACTTTTCTGTTATTCCTGCCTCCCAAATTCAGCCTATTCACAAACGGACAAATGCTGACAAAATGGAAATGCTGCATTTATAAGACAGCAAAAAGTAAGCTGCCTCGTATTGACTAAAACAGAATATAAAGTCCTCGGAGGTAATATACTGTACATTTCCATGGTGAACCTGCAGCATGTCAGCGTTCAGCTGCTTATTTCCATAACTGCGTTTCCCTATGGAATAAGTATCACAGTATTTTGTAAATACAGCGATTTATAGATAACCCGGTCGACATTTCTTTTCTGCATAATTGTTATGACATTTCAGATGAGGCGAGCCTCGAGAGACGCTCAAGGCCGACAGAGTGAAAGAAAAGCACTGCCTTCCTCTGCTCCATTTATTCTCTCCTACTCAGTTCAGGTGAAAATTACTCAGCAAAGCGCCCGGGCCTGATTCCTTCTTCCACGGCTCAGCACACCTCCACTATTTTACACTTCAGACTCCTGCCTGAGCTATTCAAGCATCCATGAGCTGCATTTGAAAAAAGAAACAAACACAATGGGGGAAAATATATATATATATAGATTAGAAGAAACTGATCTCTGATGCAGTGACCCAGGATGTCTGCTGGTTTATTTCCGAGCCTATTATTGGTTGTGTATGCATCTCTCAGAGAAAATGATAGCGAAGATCGGATATTCCGTCTGGCCGTCCCAGTCTTCCTCGCGATTGGTCTCTCTTGTGTCCGCTCTGCTGTATGCTTATAGTTTTGATGGATTTTGGGCCTTTTCAGTATGTGATATCCCATCCCATTTTGATTTATTTTATGCAGATAAAAATGGTAAAAGTATCCATTTTATGGTTGACAGAGGACCTATGTTTGGCTGAAATGGATCAGTCTAATGCTATTAAATGCAATGTGATTACTGACTAGACCTTCACCACGACTGAATATCAGGTTTACTGTGGTGTAGCTGTAGATTTGCAGAAAACAATTGCAAGTGGCCAGACCAATTATTTTTCAACCGTGACATTCGGAGTGTGTGGGTGTGCTTGTGTGTGCGTACTGTCTCCATATCCTCTGGGGCATTACAACAAAATCTGATCCTGTAACCCCTTATTTGTGTACTTGCACAATCCTTCTAGACAGTTGGTATCCAAGTGTGTAGTTTTCTGATAACTCTGATACTGGCATGCTCCTTCACAAAAGGAAAAGAAAGAGAAAGCCTCCATTATTATGTCTCTAAAGTTAAATTTCTAAATGGATTTTAAATACAAAATGTCTCCCTATTAATTATTTTGTTCTGAATTATAATAGTCAGCTGATAACTTTCTATTAGGAGTGACAGAAACACAAAAGCAACCCAAATGCACAAGATGCAGCATCATTCAAGCTGGCATCAAGCCTGAGATGAGTCTTTCTGTATATCTGGAGCTGGCTCAGTCTCATCTGCATGCCTACACACACATGGCCATGTGTTAATGCACACTGGCTGCTTAATAACACGTGAAATATGCTTACACTGGGCAATAAAGAAATCACACCTTTAGCCCCGAGACAAAATTATTTTTCAGCAGTATATTATAAAAAAGAAAGGCAGGGGAGGAACATGAATTGGACAGTTAGGCAAAACAGCAGTGATTAGTTCACTCATTGCTCGTGTGCTAATAAATCTCCACATGGGAATTTCATCCATCTTTCAGTGGGACAGCTGAAGCTCAACACACACGCACTCACTGTACATCTCATGACTTCCTGCAACTGGCTATAGATCTAGTTTCTAGTTCATGTGACGTGGCATGACATACCTGTCTGGATTTTCAACATCAATCACCATCACGGCTCTTTAATCAATGTTGTATAGACATTACATTGATTAATGTTGAAGTAAAATGGCACAGGCATTTGAAGTTGCTACCTAAATACAATTAGCCCCTTTTCCTTTTTTGCTCAGGAGGGTCATTAGGTTCAAATATGTTTGACTGATAGTAAACTAGGCATGATTTTTTTTAAAGATTTGATGTCATTTCATTCATTCAGTCTTGTGGGATTTCATGCTCTTTGACAGCACAATGACAACAGCATTGGGTCATGCAAGATTGATCACAGGTCTGATGGAAGCAGTGTATCACTTATCAATAATTTACTGAGAATATCAATGTGTCTGGTTATCTGTAGCCACCTCTGTTCATCTAGTGCATGTTCAGTGCATGGTAGGGGTTGTATAGAGTAGTTATTTAATTGCATTCACATTTTACAGTGTCACACGTCTGACATGTCACACATCTGAAAATATTTCAGACTAGATGAAACCCATAGAATTCTACAGTCAACTGCACAAGACTACGCTGGGAAATTTATTTATTT
This sequence comes from Gogo arcuatus, assembly GCA_028570945.1. Lineage (NCBI taxonomy): Eukaryota > Metazoa > Chordata > Actinopteri > Siluriformes > Anchariidae > Gogo > Gogo arcuatus. The sequence continues at coordinate 9,785,056 of JAOTRR010000051.1, forward strand.
TTCTTTACTTTTGCTTTAATAATCCATTAACATTTTGATATTACTTTGCATGAAGTGGAGAGGTATGTGCGAGGTATTTTTTAATCTCACTCCTGCTTGCTCCCAAAGGAATTCCGCCTACACTTATTTTTTTGTCCTTTTAAAATTTCAATAAAATCCTTGCACTGTGGCATAGTGATGTTTCGGAGCCGCGGGTTGCGCATCACTATCTGCCTTCCACTCAGCCAGTTTAGAGTTAAATCAGCAGTGGCTACCAGCTCAAAGAGGATGATCCAGAATTATTTTTGGACAATGCTACAGAGGCTGGAGTTGAACATCTAGAGATGCTGCTGTAAATATTGCATCCTCCATCCGACATTCAGAATCAACGATTTCAGCTCATCCACACAAGTGTATTTTTTTTCAAAGATTTGGAATATCCTTAAATAGTGAAATATTGTGACAAATTCCCCTTCTCTTATCACACAGCATGGTTCTCAAGTGCAACAAGCAATGATTTTATGTTTTGTTTGAACTGAAATCATGTTCCTTTGTTTTCATTTTAGTATTGTCTCCGCCCCTGTCTGGTCATTGATGTATTTCCAGGTTATGTCCACCTCTTTTCTGTATAGATCTTGATTAGTTTGTCTATCTTAATTTTGCTGTTTCTGTCTTTCACTGCGAAGTCTTGCCATACATTTTTCATTGTTAAATCTGAGCTAGGGCTGGGCGATAAAATGATAGTGATATATATCGTTGATAGACACTTCATTAATAGTGATTAGAAAATTGTTAGATAGATTATTCGATAGTTTCACTTAATTGTATTAAATGCAAACTGCCAGAAAAGCACATAATGATTACACAAAATTTGGTTGCATGAACAAACCCCAGGCCTGCTCCTTCCCTTACTCATAAACAGCCTATCATGTTGAAAAAAAAAAAAAATTATAACCCTTGATAATGGAGTGTGCTACAAGTGACATGCAAACAGCCATGCATTTAACAGGTGTACTTTTTGGTTGCACCATTGACATGTGACGACAACAACAGAAAGAGTATGGAGTGAGAAAATGAGCAGTGTTTCTCACAGGTCTTAAATATACTTGCGGTGGTAGCCGGCAGAAAGGGCCGGTATTACCCACCAGCACAAAAATGCTCTACTTCACGTGATTTCAGATTGCGCTCGTTTTGTGTGGATTGAAATTTGCTCAGTAAATTGTGCATGTTATCTATCAGGGACAAGCGCAGGTTGACAATAACACTTAAGGTGCATAGCTCTCCATTTATTCCAGGACAACACCGTTCATTTTAGCGATACAGTACATTATGTTTATAGTTATTTATTTATCATTCAGAGAACATTCTCAATCTTCATACTTATTTGTTAAAATGAGTTGCCAATTATACTTTGGTGGCAGTTAATATTCCTGGGCGGCCCGCCCGAGTAAAGTCTATGTTAGATCAATAATTATCAATATCAACTAAAATGAAACATTTTATCATGATACATTTTTCAGCTATATCACCCAGCCCTAGTCTGAGCCTTGTTTTCCAAGTCCAATGTTCCATGTTTTCTAGTTTTGTCCCTTGTCACTTTGCGTTTGATTATGGATATTACATGTTTACTGATGTCGGCTTGTTCTCTGACCCCATTTGGAATATTAACAATTATTATCGGATCTGCCATATTAAACAACACGCTAAGCGTATGCACTTGTGTCCTGCTTTCACTCACCACACATTACAAATATGATACACAGAGTTATTATTTTGCACATTAATCACAATGATTTATTTCATTTCATTGTTAACAATGTAGCCTTAAAAGCATTGGAGCTGGATATGTAATTAGTAGCCTGTGCACGGTGGTTAATTGAAGTGCATAATTGAACAGTGAGGTTCGGAGACCATTTTTGCTTTAACTATTAAAAAGCTGACTAGTCAACTCCTTTTTCTGAATTGCAGTTCACCTAGTTAAAATTAGGAGTCATGCAGCAGGGAACCATAAAGCGCATATCATCTCTTGAGGGAAAGTGTCATTCCTGCAAAGGCTGAGATAAATAATTAAACAAGCATGCAAGCAAAATGATGAATAAGTGCATAAAGGAATGAAGGAAGAGTTGGTGTGAATGAGCCGGGAGCCAGCGTGCAGTGTAGAGTTGCGTGCTGATAGGTTTCAACCCTAAGGCTTTTTTCAGCTATGGTTCCTTGAGAACTTGTCGCCCTTGGCTTGCATGCACAGACTAGTGCATGTCTACCAGTGAGAACGAGACACTGTTGAGAGACACTCACATGACGCACTCTCACACTCACTCTCCTACTGTCCTCTGTTTCTTTTTTTATCTTTCTTTCATTTCACCCTAAACCCGTGCAATAATCGCACAAACACTCACATAATCTGTGCACTACAGCCTTCACTCCCACATGCACGCTATCGCGGTGAAAGCAAGAGACTGAGGAAGTTAAGAGTGAATATGAGCATGGAAAAAAGATGAGCCTTTATTCCCCCTCAAGGGATCAGGTGCCTTCATCCAAGAGTGGAAGATGAGTTCTAGCAGACACGCTCGACTGCAGGCGTTTGATCAAAAGCACATGATGCTGAGAGTACGGCGTGCGGAAGAAGACGGATTTTAATGAGTGCTTTTTCAAAGCTAGCTGTGGGTTTTCTCTCGATGTGCTCAGATGTAGGAAAAAGTTCAGTGTCAGTCGAACTCCTGGCGCCATTGTCATTCTGCGTACAGAGGACTGTTGTCGCGCAATGACAAAGACGCTTTGTGGCAAGAATCTTGCTCTTGTTTGACCCACAAACACAGTGCAGTGAATCCCTCTTTGGTGTTAATCTGTGCATCAACTTGAAGGATGAGCTTATCCAGAAGAGGCTCAGGATGGAAAAGCCTCCATGACAGTGCAGTGACAGTAACACTTCTCCAATAAACATTCCACCTCCAGCTTCTTTACAACACAGCTCTGCACAAACACGACTGACTTATTCGACATTCGATTCTTGCATACAAATACTGAGTCCTAGCAACACTTCTTTCCCACAGATGAAGGAGTGAGTAATTGAGTATGTTTGTCTCTGAAAAGGTTTAAAATCTAACGGATTTGAGTGACTCAAAGGGCAACCTGTTTACCTGCTTTCTCTTTCTCTGCCTACTGAACGAGTCACTGCTTGTGCTTCTGCACATACCTATTTTTTCCTCCTCTCTTTTTTAGGCTTCTGTGGTCTTCGGATTGCAACCTGAAAGAACCTTTGTGCCCATCTGTCTGGCAGAGAAACCAAACAATCCATCCCTAACCACACAAATCCAGTTTGTGCAATTGTTTTTCACTGATTTTTTGCTGCCACAAATCCCTGCTGGTGGGTAAATCCTGACAGAACAATAAGCAGCACTATCTATGTTTTAACTGGTGCTGGGAGCACCCACTGGCTCGCTTCCAAAACACCTCATTCACATGGAATTTTACAACACACCCATGTTATTCCTCTGTTTTTTTGTGTTTTTTTTGGGGGCCGAACACCATGTTCTCTCCTGTGATTGGTGCAGCTGCAGTAGACTGGTGTCCGCAGGGGATTTTAAGTGTGAATTGGCATTGCCAGTCTGGTCGTGTCAGAACACGTGTGAGTGTTGTTGTTGTTACGGTTTTTTAAAGAGCGAGTGGGAGGATAACCTTGGGGGTGTATGAGGTGAACATCATAGTTGCATTCAAATCACAGTGGCAGTCTTTCAAAGTCACATTTCTAGTGAAGTATTTCAGCTTCATAAACTCAAACACATCATACTGATAAGTATGTGGATTGTACTGTACCAGCACTCACTATCCAGACACTCGTTACAAATATCTGCATTAGTCATTGTTATCTGTACCATAGTCTTGTCTCGACATCAATAAAGTAATAAAGTTACTTCCTCCGCTGACCATATAAAGCTCTCAGATACTTCCAGATAACATTTGCACCGGATAACCCATGAGCATGGTGCAGAGCAAGTATACGACTCATTCCAGACATTCCTCTTATCCACTATCTCATGTCCCAGTTTCGTCCCTGTTGCCATGGATACGGAGCGTACACTCTTGAAGTGCGGCATGTCTGCTCTGTGTGTGTGTGTGTGTGTTTGTATGATGTCTGTGGCATGGACCCATGGGATTAAACTTAAAAAACTACTCACTTGCCATGATGCAGCGGGCGCTTTTGTGATCCATCGCACTCAGTTTGCTCTCAATTAAGGGTATGAATGGGACTGAAGGGCACTTTGAGGCAATGAGTAGGTACAGGGAAACAAACAGAACAACTTAATGATGCTTGATAAAAGAAAACGAGTGACAAAGTGCTCTATTACTGGGGATACAATGACAATAAATAGACTGATCTAATAAATGAAAAGACATCTTTGTCTCTTTCTGCTTTCAGGATCTGGTACAATTTAGTATTCAGGATTCACAGCATTTCACAATTTTATCGCAGATAGCAGGTGATTTTGTAAGCCAAATGTTGTTGGCTTATTGCAATAGTAAGTGTCTTGTGGGTCAAAAGTAATATTTCAGGCTTGCCTATTTGGAAATTGGGCCACATAATGGCCCAAATGCAACAAATCACATGTAATGCTTGTGCAACATACTGTATCTACACTGAGATAAATTGGTCCAAGTTCTTCCGTATAATGTCTGACATATGGTCTCATTACAGTAGAGTATTAGTGGGTTTTTGGGCAGACAGATGACTAACATTCCATGGTGGTATGTCGTTCAGATGAAACTAGAAATTTTGGTCAGGCACTTGATATTCACTCACTCACTCACTCACTCACTCACTCACTCGCTATCTAGAATAATAGAATAATAACCAAATTGCCATGCAAATGTCCAGTGATTCACATTAGCTGATTTATATTAAAAAATCAGAAATGTTAGGTTTAGAGATAGTGTTTGAATGAAATCCAGTCACATTGGCTTTGCCTATTTATATTTGTGCACATTTTTCTTTTAAATGAATTTGCATTTGCATTTACAACATTTTGCAGATGCCCTTATCCATCGAGATGTATACGGTTATTTATGAAAACATAGTGTTTATCCCCTGCATTAAAAAAAAAAAAAATCTTGTCCACATGACTTTTGGTCTATCAAAAATGCAAAAACAATTCGAAAATGTGCAGTGCAGTGTAGAATTTCATAAACTAATTTTTCAAATGCCTCTAGAATAATGTAAAGAGCATGCATATTAAGATGTAAAGAAGCAGAAATGCAGAAGAAACCTCCATCTTCAGTAACCACTTTATCCTGGTTAGAGTCACAGTTGGCCAAAATATCTAAAACAAACAAAAAACTGACCAACAAAGATTTATATGAGTGGATTGACGATAAGGTGAAACTACTGTTTAACACCTGGATCTTATCCAAAATATGTGTTCATGGTACGGTTCGTAGCTCTAGGGTGGTGGATTTAGGAGCAGTACAGTGTGTATCATATTGTGGCACCATATTATTACACCTCCACTCAAGGGTGTAATAATACAACCCTGAATCAGAAAAAGTTGGGATGGTATTTTAAAATTGAAATTAAAACTGAAAACAACGATTTGTAAATAATCTTTGACCTATACTGCACTCAAAACAATACAACAGCACATTATTTGATGTTTTATCTCATGAATTTTA
>JAOTRR010000051.1:10036563-10047132 GCA_028570945.1 Gogo arcuatus
TAGTCGAGCTATAACCGTAGCTCGACTTAACTGTGCATGTAAACGTACTGAGTGTCAGTACTTTGTGACAAGCTTTTCTATTAAGTTTTCAAATCTCAGGGAGGAGAGCTGTTGCCTTATTAACTTCAACAGAGAGTAAAGAGAGAGGCTGTTGAGGGAACAAATGTTTATAGCTTCGCTAACATACATGATAAGAATTAACTTGTTTCAAGGATGTTTAACATTTAATGTAACTCTAAATGGATAAAAAGTATGACATCTTTACGTTTTCCATGAGTAAAAAAACTGAAGTTGCTGCACATTGCTGTGGTCTAATAGGAATAACACTTCAGGATAGAAAATGTAACTTCAATTTGTGTCAGGCTTCATCACACCACCCCATAGTTGATTATTTTTCTATAACCGCATGCCCTGGTGTGCTTTATTCCTCACATGGCTGTTCTATAGCAGCCAGGCTGGTTTCAGACTTCCCACTAGGGCATAATGTGCAAATTGTAAACACATGCAAATGTGTCATTTTTCCTTTAGCTGTTTAATCACTTCTTGCTGAGATGAATCATGCGTCCTCTCTGTACAGTAAGTTTCTTTCCTCAGCGGTTAAATCATACACTGACTTATGCTGGACTGGCCATCAGGGCTTTGAGTAAGGAAGAGAAGAGAGTTGACTCGTAATACTGTTTTCCATTTTGGTGGAATGGTCCGCCAAGGCTGAGAACACTTCCTAAAAGCCACAGCCAGCATTCACAGCCACTGAGGTTTGTCCGGCTGACAAACACGCAGCAAGGCGGCCATGTTTTCAACTGGATCCACGTCAAATCTGCCCACTTTGAAGCTCAGGATGGGGTTTCAATGTATTGCAAATTGAGCTGCATTCTTTGTGGTTAGCAGGCATTTAAAAGGAGCTATGGTTAAAGCAGGGAGGGAGGGCGGACGGTGTTTTCCAAGGTTGCTGATTAGAGAAGTTGGGAAGGTATAGAAACCAATGGAGCACTGCGACCTCAAGGCAGCTCAGACTCATTAACACAGATGATAATCCAGAACTACTGTACTCATATCCCTATTATGCATGCTTGCATTTTGGAAAAGTATCCTAAATCTATGTTGGACCAGAAAGATCATGAAAATCCATTTTCGGTCTTCATTCTTTCACACCTGTGTGTGTGTACAATATGTGTGCAGGCTATATGCCAGGCTTCCCTCTGGCTGTGAGTGAATTACTGTATGTCTGTTGTTTTTTTTTTACAGGAAGTTCCTTTGGCAGGAGGTATTTCTTAACACACTCAGCCAACACACACGCAGACATGCAGGTGAGGAAAGAAAGACAGTGTATTGTGTACATGTGAGTGTATGTGCATGGTATGGTATGTAGGTGTGTAGGTTTTAGACTCTTCTTTGCCAGAAGAGGTAGTGCCATTGGTTGTGCGATATCTCTTGTTTGATATCCCTGTGGATTAGCCATGCTTAGTCAAATGACATGGTGACAGAGCTGCAAAGCAAACAAAAAAACTTCAGCCGCTTTTCCAGTGCCGCTGGTGCCAAGAACATGACAAAACCCAATAATGGAGTGGTATGAAAACAATGAACAAGAGAGAAGGTTCTGGGCTTAAACCTGAACAAAAACCAGTTTACCCTGATCACTAGAACTGTTATGATGCTTAGTCAAGTCCAGACAGCTCAATCTCTCTTCATCTCCATCTCTGGAGGTCCATGGTTTCTTCAGCTGTGGACCTGGAGCTGAAAACAGCAGTGATACCAAAAGAAAGAAAACCAAAATGACACCCAGGTAGCATGGAGAAAAAATCATTTCTAAGCAAAACAGAGAAACGAAATGGAAAGAGAAGGAAAAGCAAATTTTTTTGAGAGCCCCAAAAAAGTTTTTCACCATCCTCTCATAGCCAGGGTTTTAAGACCTCCAACACATTTTAAGAATATTCAACCAATTCAAAGATATTTATGTATTTTAGAGAGTTCTTAAAAGAGATCTTTCTTTAAAAATGAGATAATCTTACATTTTGAAAGAAATGAATAATTGAAGGAAGTAAAATTATCTGCTGTTACAAAGTAAGGTATAGTTGAGTGCAAAAGTTTGCACCCCCTATGTTTTTTGAATGAAAAAAAGGAATCTGTGTCTCTTCAGGCCAAGTCTTCAGGACATTACATTTTATGGTAAAGTCTCAGTAACATGACAAACTGGGGTTTTTCTGTCTTTTAAAGAGAAGAGAGGGAAAGAAGAGAGGTTGATGATGGAATGACATATGTATATGTATAATAGTTGCTGTAACATAAGTGATAACAAGAACTAACTTCTTTCATTGATATTCCACAACATTAACTATAGCTATAAATAAATAAAAAGCATTATATGTTGTGCATTAATAAAATAAAATTGTAATCACTGTGGTATAAGAGGAATAAAATACTTCTGGACATTCTGGATTATAGGAAAATAATCTATTTTGCGGTGGTAACAATAAGTCTGCTTCAGGTTTGGCCATATAATCACACATCCATGGGTTTTATTCCTAATTAATGGACATCTGTGAAACCCACCATACTAAATGTCTTCTTGCTATATATTGTCTTCATGTTGTCCTGAGGGTGTGCAGACTTTTGCACTCTGCTGGAACTTTACTGGATGAATATTAATACATAGAAAGGGGTTAAGGAATCATAATTAAGTACTCCTATTAGGTCATGTGAGGTAAATTTGTCTGTTTTCAGTGGTTTCACTTCCTAAGGCATCCCTTTTTGCACTGTGGAGTCAGGAACAGGAAACACAATTCCAGTGTGCGTGTGTGTGTGAGAGAGAAAGAATGTTTGTGTGTATATAGGTGTGTCAGTGTGAGTGTGTGTGTGTGTGTGTTGTGGAGCATGATGCTTTGGGCGCTGTGGACCAGCATTAAACAGAACATGTTAGGACAGTTTACTGTGTCTTTAGGGAGCGTTTTTTTTCCTTCGCGGTTCATGTCCGTATAGCATCTCCACCCATCCCACTCTCCTCTTATGAAGTTTTATATGATATGCAGTCGTGCCTTATAAATCAGTGATATTTGATGACAGAGGAAAGGAAGAAAACATTTTATTCAAAGGAGTTCAAATGGACTTTGAAATGGTTTGCCATCCCAAACAGGTGTAGGCTATAACGATACTGTTACCCTAAAGCAGGACTGTCACTCTAATTCACTTTTGTGTGTTTTTGCTGAAGGAAATTGATGTGCTTTTTTTCCATGAACCTAAAAAACAAGTATGATTTGTGTTGTTGGTACGATTTTCCATTCTTTTTTTTATTTGTGTCATTGCTTTTTCCAAAAAGAGATCTCTCCCTAGCATATGCAGTAGTTAATGAAACATGTGATTCCCCTGATAAGCCTCAGATTACACAGCTCTGAATCAAAGAATAAAGAATGTGTCAGGAAAGAATTAGCTGCAGGCTTTTGGTAAACCTCTGAAGATTATCATCTTAGTGTGGTGTCTATTCCAGACCAATTCCTCCACTACACAGCTCTTATAGCAATTATTGCTCTGTTGTGCAGCGTGGCATGATGTGGTTACTAATCTGAATCCAGAACTATTTGTATCCTGGTCTATTTTTACCTGCAGTAATAATAACAAGTAACAATACCTGTGAAAGTAGGAATACTTCTCTGGGGGTTGTGGGGTCACAAGTGATGTGCATGGTTAGTAAACTCTATGTGGGTTCCACAGACTGTATGTATACTAACCAACACCAAATTCAAAAACAGCTTATTTTATGTGAAAATTTGCATCATTTGTCTGTCTCACAGGGTGGGCGATGGCACACGACCCAAACAAACCCAAGAGTGAAAAAAGGTTGGATATCCTAGTGACCACTGTTGGATGAATAGTGAGGAAGTGGAAACTGCATCACACCACCCAAGCACGACCTAGACAAGGCCATCCCTCAAAACTCAAGACAGAAACTGGAGATGGAAATCGGATTGAGGTCAACAGTCACTCTGAAGGAGTTACAGAGTACAGTGGTGGAGATTGGAGTGAAGGTGCACCAGACAACCATTTCAAGAGCTCTGAATAATTAAGGAGTGTATGAAAGGGTGGGCAGCATGGTGGTGCAGTGGCTAGCGTTGTTGACACACAGCAAGAAGGTTCTGGGTTCAAAACTCATGGCCGACTGGGGCCTTTCTTTCTGCTGTTTGTGTGTTCTTCCTATGCCTGCAAGGGTTTCCTGTGGGTACTCCGATTTCCTCCCACACTCCAAAGACATGGATTAGGTCAACTGGCTACTCTAAATTGCCCATAGGTGTGAATGTGAGTGTGAATAGTTCATCTCTGCATCAGCCCTGCAAGAGATTAGTGACCTGCCCAGGGTGAACCCCTCCTCTTTTCTGAAGTCAGTTGGGATTGGCTCCAGCTTCCCACATGACCCTGATGGATAAACGATATAGATAATGAATGAATGGATGTATGAGACGGTGGCCAAAAAGAAACTATTGATCAAAGAGAGCCATATGAAAGCAGGAGAGTGACCCAGTGAAGATGATAAAGCTATTGTATAAACCTAACACAGGCCATAACTCATTTAACACCATCCCTACAGTGAAATATGGTGGTTGCAGCATCGTGCCCTGGGTATGCTTTTCATCAACAGAACCTGGGCTTGTCAAAATTGAAGGGACAATGAATGGAGCAAAATAAAGGAACATATTACAAAAGAACTTGCTTCAGTCTGCTAAACAAAACAAAACAAACAAATAAACAAACAAAAAAACTAAAGTTTTATCTTTCAGCAGGACAGCGGTCCCAACACAAAGCCAAAGCAATGCAGGAATGATTAAAATCAATAAGGTGAATGTTCTTGACAGTGACCAAGTCAAAGTCCAGCTCTGAATCCCATTGCGAATGTGTGGCACTGTTTGAAATTGCAGTCAAAAAAACAACATCCAACCAACCTGAATAACCTAGAGCAGGAACAACTGGAAAAAAAAATCACTTCCAAGCCATGTGCAAAGTCGTTAGGAACTTACTCCAACAGACTGAAAGCTATTATTGCAGCAAAAGGTGGTTCTTCCAAGTACTAGTCTGGAAGGATTGAATTGTTGGATTATGCAAGCAGCATTTTTCAGTTTTATTTATATTTTATAGATCTGCTGATAAATAATGAATTTTGACAAATTTACTTTAAGAGCATATTGATTTGCAATAAAATTACTGGCTGGAACAATCTTTGTAATCCAAACCTGAACCTGATGATTTTTAAGGGAGTTGAATACTTTTGCAAGACACTGTATAAACAGGTTTTGATCTGATTGGCTATTTGCATTTCTTTGTATGCACTGAGAGTGTAACTTCATACAAATACATTATTCGGACTGAACAGACAATGCATCCTAAACAAATACAAATATGAATTGTAGCTGGAGTATTTCTTGGTAATTTTTTTAGAATGCTTGCAAGCTTCAGACTAGGTGTGTGCATTGGAATTCTGCAGGATGAAACACAAAATACAGTCACTTTTTTAAAGCACACAGGTTTAACAGTTAGACAAAGCTACTGCTGAGTAAATGTGATACTTTTGCAAGTTTGGTGCCGGACCACAGGAAAAGTCTGTGGTTGGTCACTTACAGTGACATTCACATGGCGTCCTGTTAATGTAGGCAGTTCTTGGTTACATTTAGTGAAAAGAAGTACCAGATTCTCTAGAAAGAACTAAAAGTCTGGCTTTGCGAGACTACAGTATGATCGCTTGTCACTAGTATCAGTGACAAATTGTGGACTTGTTACCATACTGCTAAAAAGGGTTATTAGGATAAACAAACTGCAGGCCATGTTAGCACATGTATGGACTTCAATCTAGCATGCTAAAAAAACTCATCATCCCAAATGTCTATTTTTATTACATTTCTAGACAATGAAAACATTTAACCAAAGCCCTCGACTGAATTAGCACCTCCCTAAATGTACGATACATACGGCATGTGGTAATGTATCATTCTTAAAGTAAATTGTGAGATGATTAGCTATAATAGCACTGTAAGGGTGCAGTGGTTTCTGTTGGCTGTATTAATGTTTGCTCAATGGATTCAGTCCCAGCTTTCCATGTCTTCGTGACCTGGCTGTGTGGTCTCTCTCTCTCTCTCTCTCTCTCTACCCAGTCCTACTGTTTCTGCACCAACACAGAAATGGAAAAGTGGTTCGTGCCCTACAGCTAGACCTGAGTGATTTTTGGGGGGTCCAACCACATGCTGGGTCTGTTTTTTCAGAATCACCCTGCTGTAACATCTTGGTCTTGCTGAAATTCCAACCCTCTCTCCAAGGCCTGATGAAACTCCCATTAATAAGTTAGCTTTTTAGTGTGCTGGCATGCTAAACAAGGCCAAATCAAATAAAATCCAGTTGTATGTTCTGGAAAAGAGAGCTCTAATATTGTAAAAGCAACTCTTTACGGTCATTATGGATGTTGTTATACTTTATTTTTGATTTATGTTTTAATAGTAATAAATTACCAACTAGCTCAAAAAAAAAGAAGCTATGGCCTAAAATCAGCCATGCATTCCCAAGCCTTCCTAGAGTGAAGGCTAAAATAAGCCATGGTTTGTTATGGCTGAGCAAGCTGCCATTATGTGGACTGATGGATCCTGTTAGTGCTAAATTTAAGCACAAATGAACTACCTCATCAGAGTCTGCAGCCATCACACTACACTGCTCCCCAAAGGACAGGCGATTTTTCATTTCAGTCTGGCTCAGGCAATGATGCACTTATTGAGTGCTAATGCAGTGTAGCTTAAGTCAGAGCGCAACCAGAGAACTAAATCTCAGACATAAATCATGATTGCATATAATAATTTAATTGTACAAGCAAAGGTTATGCTTAAAATTGCTATTTTGCCTGAGAAAAAGATGTAGAAAACTGAAACATATGTTAAATGTAAAACAGTAGGAAAGTTAATTAAAACGTGCCTGTCTATGTTAGGTCAAAACATAAAGTCCCTATGAAATGGCTTCTTTGCTGTGATTTCATTCCATATGTAGATGCATTTCCCTCTGAAACAGGAAGTCAGAGTGATGTCATTTTGAAGTGTTTGAATGACTTACACAACAGCCAATAGTGTTCAAGATACACCATGCTCCCACTGAATCTAAACAACCTTGACACTAGGGCTGCATTCCAAAAGTCCATCCTATGTCCTTTCCAAACCACTTTTCCTCAACTTTGATGGAAAACGTCATGAGATCAAGGAAAGACGTGAAGGAGAATTCATAAGGACGTAGGAAAAAACAACTGTGGTGCTAAAAGAATCTGACTGCCCTGACACTAGGCGATGCAATTATGTGACGACGCATGTTATTGACGTGGGTCTGGTGTGTGAAACTACAATGTGCTGAAGATGGACCACAAAAAGTACATCTTCACCCTGTGCGTTCTTACCGTGTTGTTTCATGAAGGCTATATAAACGTGGACAACAGTGAAAAATATTACTTCATTACCAAGGTTGGAATTGAAATAGAAAGGAATATAGGCTACCAGTCACAAAACTGAAACGAAATGATTGTCACATTGAGAATGGTTGCTCACGTTCACCTTCCTGTCCATTCATATTTACTGACATGAATCACAGTTATTGTATGATTAATTATTTAATATTTAATTACTTATATAATTATTTGTTTGTGTGAATGGTGTGTCGCTTTAAATGTTGCTGCCGCAAGGAATTGTGGGATGGCACTATCTCCTTTCCTTTTGTAAAGGATGGTCCAGTGTACCCTGTGCTAAAGGAGATAGAAAAGGAAGCACTGAAGCACCTTTCCTTAGCATGTAGAGAATTCGAACAGTTCTTATCATGGATACCATGTAGATACTTCCAGGTCATTTCACTCAGTTAGGAAGGTTCCTAAGCAAAAAAAGATGATTGGAACACAGCCTAGATTAGCATGCTAGCTAAATATGGAAAACATTAAAGAGATTAATGAGGCTTTTACTTACTCTTACTGACAGAAAAGCCCTAATGGTGTATAAAAACAGAATCAGTCTGAGGAAGTGACATATTCTGGTAGTGAACAGCCCTAGGTTGGTAGAACACCTCAGAAAACTGTCTGTCATATAACCATGACCTTGAACAAATTCCACCATCTTCAAAACAAATAAACTCCAACAATTTTTCCTCAAACAAGGGATTAGAGCTGTAGTCAAGACCACTGTTGTCAAGTCAAAGACCACAACTAGCTGAAATCAAGTCAAGACCGAGGCTTAAGGGGTCAAAACCAAGTTAAACTCAAGTCCAAATGAAAGCAAGACTGAATCAAGATTGAGACCAAAAACCATCAAATCCTTTTCAAGGCCAAGCCTTTACTTCAGCTAGTTGGCTTCATTTATACATTGCACCAAACATTAGGCTATGCTTTCTAGAAGTATTACTTTGTATCATACAAATGCATACAAAAAGAACAGACAACAAAAATACGAACTGTCGGTCGAGACCAAGACCATACTGTATTTAGTGAGACCAATGCCCAAGACAAGTTACAAATGCTAATAAATCCAAGAAAGTTCAGGTGAATTCAGAACATGTCTTGAGAGTGGACTCATGTCCAAGATGGGACATCAGCCCTACAAGGGATACTTGAAAAAGATATACACAGCCAAAAACACTTCGATGAACCATGTTTACTGCTAACAAGTTGCTTCTATAGAGTAAGACCAGCATCCAGGGGTGGGACATGTATGGTTCTAGAGAGCATTTAATTGGACGATCATGAAGATTTGCATTGTTGATCATTATCCTGGAAGTGATGGACTATAAAATTAAAATAAGATAATATTTTATACTATCTAATTGTATTTTCCCCCAAATATACAATTGTATTAGTCTCAATAAGGGACTAAGGGACATGTACAAAAAGCTTTCAAACACCAATGTTGATTTCAAGGGCACTTTAAACATTGGCAGCATGCCTGGTACGTGCCTTTGTCCTCCTCTTCTAGGAATCAATAGCTGCAACATTTATTTTTTATTTATGTATTTTTATTTTTGCCCATTTTTCCCAGTTCGGTTATTACTATTTCTCACCCAGCTACCATACACAGAGAATGAGAGCATGTATAGCTCTGTTACGACTTCTTTTTTCTTTTCTTTTTCAGACTGCTGCTCATGCAATGTCACAGCAGGGTAGATGAACATGAAAGTACTAAAGACACCCACAATTGGTTAGTCTCTCTGATCGACAGGGGAGGGAGTAACACTATTCTTCCCAACCAGATAGTGTTGCCAGTTTTACTCTTTTGGACTCCCAGCGATGGATGGTTGTGGAATCATTGGGAAGACTCGAGTGTGAATCCAGATGATTAAGCTAAAGCTTTTCTGTTGCACCTCTTGAGAATCCTCGACATATTAATGGACCACAAATGATGAAATTATGCTAGTTTTTTTTCTAATAATTATACCATTTGCAATATATGGAGACATAGCAATACAAATGTAGTAACTGCTGTGTGAGTAGGATGTTTCGGTACAGTAGTTGTAGATCGTAAATTCCATAAATTATTAGAAAAAAGTATTGAACATGGATATTTTGGTTTTTCCGTGGTAAAATAAATGTATACTCAAAAGAATAACAGTGCTTATAAGGTCTAACTAGGTTCTTTAAATATTTTTTTAAAATGTAATACTATACATAATCTAGGAACTCTTTAGTTATCTAAATACAGATATAAAAAACGTAGTGGTTGTACTCTAAATGTACTTTTTAAGAGATAAGGAAAAAAACTGATTTTTTATCTATTTGAAATAATGCTTTCTTGGCAGCTGCTTGTATCCTATGGTCTGGAGATTTGTCACCAGTTTGAACCCCGACAATGCCGCAGCCATCCATGGCCAGGAGTCAAGAGAGAGTGCTCTCTGTGTGGGAGGGGCATACTCTGTCATACCTGTCAATCAGAGCAACCCTAGCCAATCGTAGGCATTTGTGAGCTTTTGTATGCAGAAGTGGGTGGACAGCACTTTCCTCCGTGTTTGTTACACTGCCCTGTGATGCAGAATGATCAGCATTCAACAAGATGTGTTGTTTGGCTTCCTGTGTCTCAGAAGAAGCATGTGCGAGCCATCACCATCTCTTGCATGTGCTAGCATGTGCTTGCCTTACCTTGGTAGCTGTTGTATGAAAAGGGAAGCTGGCTGGTGGGTGGGAATAGGCAAATGATCAAAAACTGGGTAGAAAATATAAGAAAAAAATGCTGTCGTTAATAATAGATAACAATTTTGTAAAAGTCTGATATAAATCATAAAATACGAGTTCTGAAATTATTAAAGACACATTGTTAACCTGACAAATTTGTACTTGGATGAGCGAGCAATGTGGCTTCACTGGTATAAAAAGTTCACTCACATTAAATTCACTCCTAACCTTAAGTATGACCATTATAACTTTGCATTTATTATTTTGTATGAGCTGTTACAACCCTGTTTCCAAACAAAAAAGAAAAAAAAAAGTTGGGATACTGTGTAAACTGAAAAAAAGAATGTGATGATTTGTAAATCATAGAAACCCTATATTTCACTGAAAATAGTACAAAGACAACATATCAAATGTTGAAA
>JAOTRR010000051.1:10093536-10108648 GCA_028570945.1 Gogo arcuatus
TTCATAGTTTTGATGTCTTCAGTATTGTTCTACAATGTAGAAATTAGTCAAAATATAGACAAACCTATGAATGAGTAGGTGTGCCCAAACTTTTGACTGGTACTGTATATGTTTTAAATTGTATGTGGTTTATGCTATATGGGTTATTCATGTTAAACAATTGCAATGTAATTTGTTTATAGAATGCACTGTGAGAATCCCTAACTCTTCCTGTAAAGAAAAAGGAAAAAAATAGATTACACAAGATGAGATTTTATGCAAATTATGCTAAAATTAAACAACAAACAAACAAATAAATGTATCCAGGAGATAAATCTATTATTTTGTTTTAGAAACACAATAACTACTTATCCACTGGACAAATTGACCTTAATTTGCAGTATAAAATAACAAATTTGCAATTTATAACCTCTAAACTCTAACATGTAATTATAAGGTTTATATCTGGGATCTCTTCAGCCTCGAACTGGAAGATGTCCTGAAAGCAAAATCCAAGTAGGAAAAATGATGCTAAATTGGGATGTTAATTGGGTCTGTGGTCCCCAGAAGTCTAAACAGGACATGAGTGTTAAATCCCAGAGTGATTGCTAATCTCATTTGACAAATTCTTTTTAAAAAAAAAAAATCACATTTCTGTCCCACAACTCACTTTATGGAATAATGATTTTTTTCCCCCTGTAGCCCGCCTTTGTTCTCTGACCTCCCGCATGCCAGTGGCTGATGTTTGCCATTCCAATCAGTTCTATTGTGTCCATCTAAGCCTTGTTCAGATCCCATGGTGGCAAACTTCAAGGCTTCACCACAACGACTGACAGACCCGTGGTTGTGGTAAACACTGATTGGCGATTCATTAACCCTGTTCACAAACATTGGCCCAAGGATTTTTAGGGGGCCAGATCCTATTTGAAGGATTGCTAAATAAATGGTGGGACTGCACGGAAAACACCAAGGTCTGGGATGACACTCACTGTGAAGGGAACAAAAAAATCAATACACAACCTGTACTAACAATTACTGCAAAGTGCTTCAGGGCTCTGACGGTGTCTCAAGAGCCTCTGGTACATTCACGGAGTTAGAGGAAGGAGACAAGTTGTGGCTAATTACAACATACTTGGCTACTTTTTTCTGTCTGCAATTCCTTACAGGATAAGAAGCATCTTATTTTCAAGAAGGGCTGAGGGCTCCTGAGGGCTAACGTCAGTTTTAGTTTTGATTCATGACAACAAGATCTATGCTGTAATTTTACATCAGATATTAAAACTTCCAGAAAGAATCGGGGGGAATGCCCAAAGTGTGGATGGAAGTTGAAGAGGAGTTCTGTTTGTAAGGAATAAGAAACTTAACTAAAGTACTCAACTATGCAGCAGCTTGAAGTTTTCCAATAACAAAGTTCAATTAAATGTTTTGGAATGTCCTCAAAACCAGTTACTTCCTGTTATAACTTACATACAGTATATAGCAGCTATACACAGCTGTTCCTTCAGTAGGCTCAGAGGTTGTTCCCTCAGTTCAACTTTCTCGTGAATTTAATAAGACGAAAAGTCCAACATATGTTACCAAGAAACCTCAAAGATCTGACACTGGAGACTCCGTCCATTAATGCTAACTAAACGTCATCATATCAACAGTTTCTTGTCTTTCTTTTATCCATTTTATGTAACACATTCACCATGCAAGTCCCTGTGAAAAAGTTGTTACTATAGAAGCGATAATGTATTCGAGTGATATTGTTCCAACTGATAGTTCCAACTGGTGTTATAGCCACAGCTGGTGTTATACAAAATTAATCAACATCTTCTGACCAATCAGCTATAATCAGAGATAAACAGGTGCATGTTGTAAATTTTATACGTACTTTTGACTTGTAGCTACTAAAAAATAAACAGAAATGTTAGCTTTAAAATGAAGTATCAGTCAATACCATACTGTATTAGTTTTTGGAAATAGAGTTATTTTATTATAGTTTGAATGTGGTCAAATGTTGCACTTGCAAGTCTTGTTTTGCTAAAACAAAAATTATTATTTTCATTTTTAACTTAGCCCCGCCTCTTGCCTGAAGTCAACTGGGGTTGGCTCCAGCTTCCCCTGTGACCCTGATAGATAAGCGGTATAGATAATGGATGGATGGATTTTTTTACATAAAAGGAGAATAAAATGTTGATACACCATGAATGAAATGGTGTTTCATTAAAAAACTAAGACTACATACCAAACTGTATCATATTATAATAAACAGTGCAGCATAATATTCACTATAAGCGGCACACTATTTTAACACACCATTTAGTACATTTGTATGCATTTTGGGGCACAACCTAAACACACAGGAAGTGGTAGCAATAATATCCAGGAAGTACTAACATTTTGAGAGCAGGGATGAATGCACGTTTTTACACATTTTTATTTAAACAGTTCTAATATGATTGAGATTTTTTTTCCTAGTTTATTCACAGCTATAGCAATGATTTTAAATGTTCTTCAGTAAATATACTGTATATACATTTCTAATTACATTTTCTAAAGACAGTTTTCTTAGATTTTGTGGCTACTGGTGGTTACTGGTGGCTACTTTCCAGTTTATATTACTAACAAACATTATCAAATTTTATAACTGAGTTTGTAATAAAAATGATACCAAGTTTCTGGGATGATTCCTGTGTGTTAAATAGCATAAAAAGTGAATGTATAGCACTGCACAATAATCAGTTATAAGAGCTTCAAATGATTAAAAATCTGCAATTTGAGCATTTAATGTGACTGCCAGACATAAGCCATAAGCCAAAAGTTCAAGAGGTATGTTGATTTAAGTAATGCAATATCTTTAATTCATTTTCAGTAAGCACTTTATGCTGGTCATGGTCAAGGTGGATCTGTATATCTGTCTGTGAATACTGAGTGCAAGGAAGGAATACAACATGGCTGTGATGCCAGTCATTCACACAGTCAGTTATACCTAGGGGCTAATTTAGTCACCAATCCACCTACTGGCATGTTTTTGGGAGGTTGGAGGAAGCCTGGGAACTACGAGGAAACCTACACATCCAGTAACCCAAGCTCAGAATCAAAGCAAAGATGCTGTAACTGTGAAGCAGCAATGCTACCTGCTGGACCACCATTCCACCATGTCTAATACTATCCTTCAACAACATTGGGCGTACCATCATCCAGCCTTTCCTAAGAAGCTATCCTGAGCAACACTGTGCTCCTGAATGAGCCATCCGTGACTGGTAGTTTGGTGCTGAAAATCAACTCCAACCCTGCTCCATAATGCCAAATTGGAAGTAAACTCAAAGAGTAGCCCATCTCAGAAGAACTGCACTCCCTTCATGCTTGCTAATAGAGAGCCATGGCTCAGATCTCCCCTGGGAATAATAACAGGAGTAAGGGAGGAGAGGTTCTTCCTTTAAGGTCTGTGACAGACTTTGACAAGACTTCTAAATTTAATCCTCAGACCTGCTGGTTTACAGAGGATCCAAGCAGCAGGGAAGCTGCCCTTCACGTTGAGGATTGGCCTCACTATGAGACAGCCTGCCAGAAAAATCTCTAAAGCTGATGACAAATTCATTTGGCACAGCCACACCTATGACACCGTTGAGGATGTAAGAGATGTGCGTACATGCCTAATCCGTGACATGCAGCAATTATTCCTAATCATTCCAGACATAATGCTTCTCATTTCAGGATTGGTAAAAGGTTTAAAGTCATATTTACTTATCAAGAATGTGTCAGAGACACATGTTTTTCATATCCTCACCACAGAGATGGGTTCAGATGATTATCCTTGAGCTGGTGTGGCCTTGCAGAGGAAACTGATTTTCCAGCCAAGTTAAAAGCGAATTGGAGCGCATGCTTCATATGGCCAGTGGGAGACCAGCTCTCTCTGTGCAACTTTTCCCCTCCTTAATGTGTGTGCCATGCTAATCGCTCTGTGCTCTGACATCTGGAAAGCTCCTGCTGGATGGCAAATCGTGCCTTTTTAGGCCTGAGATTTTCCCAATATTTGAAGTTGTCACACCTAATTTGTAGAAATGAAATCCATTCAAATCAGCCCGAATTTCTTTCCGCTATCTGCTAGTGGGACAAGAAAGTCATTCAGAAGTGTGTTGGAGCACCTTTGGACTCAGCGAGGTCTCTGCGTTCTCTCATCTCCACCTCCTCGATTTCCATATTTAAAAGGAAAACTTGACGGCACTTATTGGTCGTAAGATGCCACCAAAATTTTAGTCATTCTTCACTCCTCAACAAGGTCCATGAAATCGTCCAAAACAACTCTTCCTGCTATTTTTCTATAACCTTCTCCCCAACACCATCCCTGTGGGTGGATGTACTGCAGGCATTAAAATTTAATCTGAATAATGTATGTATCTTCTGTTACATTCTTTATAAGATTTTTTGGCAGTCAGTCCATCCTCCAAAGCTTTCAATCATGGGTCCCCTGGGGCATTGTGGGATACCTGCTCTTTGAAGCCTGCTGAGAAGCCGTGGAGGGCAGACCCTGCCTGGAAGACAGGAAAAGCTCTTTGCTTATGTATTACATTTCCAATGAAATGTAGTACTGCTGTTTTTAAGGGCAAATGGAGGTGCATTATGCAGAGTGAGCCTCCATCTATATGACTCCCAATGCTTAGGTCACCATGTTGACTTTCACAGCTGTGTCCTTTTCCCCCCCGATGATGTTGTCAAAGTGTCTTTGCAGATGTTGGAAATCAAGCACTGTCCATTGCATGACAAATCAAGACATTTCTATTAGGAAAATATTTTGGGTAGGTGATATGTGGGAGGACATCTGATTGGTTACAGTTTATAAATCAGTGATAAGCAGACCTGACTGTTATTTAATGGGGAAAAATGAAAATGAATATCAGTTGAGTCTCTCCATCATCTGAAATGCTAGAGCATCCTCCTGAAGAGCTTTCCTCTAGCATATGGAGATTTATGAGCGGTCAGATCAGTGATATTGCTTGGTTCTTTGTGTCTTCTCTATTGGTGGGATGGGAACTAAACCATCTATCCATAAACCATCTGTATTTTTACTGGTTCATGAGCTTCCGGCCATGGGTTTTGTGTGTCTCTTTTGACATTGTCAGCAGATTTGATGATGTAAGCAGTCATTGTTGAGACATCACTTTACCAACCTGCTTTGGGAAGTTAGTTTAATGTGAGCTTGTCACATCCCTGGATATATTTTGGCTTTCCATGTGTCTCTCTTTCTCTTTCCTTCCCTCTTTCTACTACATGTTTAGGATTCCTTTTATGAGAACCAGATCCAATAAAGTGATTTGGCCGATCGGAAATGACATCATTACATTAATGGAATATAAAAGGGAGACTGCCAGTGATAATGGTGGCACCGTTAAGCCCATCACATCCGTTCTAGTTAACAGCTGACGCTTTTGTGTATATCCTGGATTTATTCTAGCTTTGTACATACTAGTCTTCAAACGTTGTATAACACAGAGTGATATTAACTTGTCCTCAATTTTCAGGTTAAGGCCAGCTTTTGAACTATGTATACTCCAGGTTCATGCTAAATTTGTGAATTGTGTAAGACTTACATAAGACTTATGCTGACCTATACTTGACAAATATAACCATTTTATCAGCTTCTTTGTACATACAGTAAAGCTATAGATATCAGACATCATATTTGCTCTGATACCGGATCATTGTGCCCTTTATAGCTGCCTAGAATCTGTAGGGACGCCTTTTCTTTTGAGAAATATGAATTTTTCTCCTGTTTTGTTTGAAATAGGGAGGGTACTTTAAAAATCTCACTTAGTGATATTTTGTTTATTATTTTGGTGTTACTCATCCCAACGCTAACTCTTCAACAGTAAGCATCATTTCTACATATATTTTTTTTCAATACATTTGCATTTGGACAATACATCTGGTATCTGGTCTTCTTGATTTATGTTACAGCCCTCATTTTGCACTGACACAATGAACCTGGTTGGTTTTAACTTGTTTAATTTTGGAGATGAACAAAATGGGTTGTAACATGGCTGTATTTTTAATACAACAAGTTTTCCTTGATTAATTGAAACATCTGTCATTAATCGCTTTCCATTTTCTGCTATATTGTGAGTCATGGAAAAAAGAAAAAAAAATCAAACTAAAAATCTACTAGCACTGAAAGGCTGCCTTGAGTTGTCATGTCTGTGTGTTTGGCAAGTCTGAGCAGATTTGCATGCATAGGAACATTGCAGGGAACATTGTGGCTTATCTTTAATGCGTCTGTCTGAGCTGAGATCATCTCTATGTCTGACTTACTTCAGCCCAGGTGTGAAGTAAAAGAGTCTTTCCACTCAGCACCTATGTGCTTTTTGTCTTGGTCTGTGTAACATTTAGGGTTTTCTTTTATATTACTTTTCTCATCACCAGGTTCTGTGCAAAAGATAATGAGGTTGCAATGCTTAGCTTGTACTTGAGCACTAAAATATGCGTGAGACAGAATAAGATATCAAATCATCTTTTGCATACATGTTCTCATCTCATATTATCTCATACCTCATCATTCATATTCAACCTCTGAACTGACCTATTTATGTATTTATTTATTTATTTACACACACCAGACATGCAAACACACTACTGTGTAGAAATATGAAAGTCTTTAAAAACTAAAGGAAACCTCTTTAAATCATGTCATTAAAACAAATGTCCTGTTTATCGTCCAGCCTCTTATGTAAATCCCCTGGCCGTGGCTTGGTGTGACGTAAAAAAGTCAAATAAAGGAAGGCCCTACTTTCGCTAACCCCCCTCAACCCCAAAAGCATCAAACACATCTGGATCAAACACCACAGCTTCAAACAAGGTGTGATTGAGCATGAAGCAGTGTTTGAAGTGGAGGGTGTAATGATACATATCCATAGTTTCCTTTCAGAGAGGTCCTCTCTGTGATGTCTTCGTGCTGGCTATCAGCAAAGCCAATGTAAAGAATATTTAACATGTCCGGATCACCTCAATCACCAAGGACAATCAGTAAAAGAAAAGATTAGATTCTGCAAGTTAACAAAATCAAATCACATTCACATTCTTCTTTGTAGCTATTGTTTAGCAGTTATAATTTGGCAGCGATTCTGAGCATTAAAATGCATTGATTAGTCAAAGAGGTACCACCAGGGCTTTCTATTACCTTTTCTTTTATTCCTTTAGTCATTCCTTTAGTTTTCTTTTATAATCAGGTTGTCTTGCATTTGTAATATTCATTCATTCACTCATCTTTAGTAACTGCTTTTATCCTTGTCAGGGTCGTGGTGGATCCGGAGCCTATCCCAGGAACACTGGGAGTGTGGTGGGAATACACCCTGAATGCGATGGACAGGGCACCATGCACAATAGGCATGTAATTGAAAATAAATGAAAACATATCCAAACAGATCCAAATATAGATTCAGATATGTAGACAGTGCATTATTTAAAAAAAAAATGCTTACCAGAAAGTTTCAGACAGGAGGTGTGTGTTGTGACTGGGATCCCATTGGACACAACATATCAGTCGCACAAGTGGGAGGTTTTTACTCTCATGAGGGACGTGAGTGAGTGGTTAGCTATGAATCTCGCATGATGCATTTACAACATTCATTTATTCTTCCTTTGTAACTTTATATTTTGAGAAATAGAAACAAATCAATTCATTAGAAAATATTGCATAAACAGGATTTTAAAAAAAGGTCCTGTGCACATGTCTAGTTAAGACTCGGGTGATGTAGCTGAGGTTGAGGAACTGTCAAAGCCAGAAGTCACACCATGCTGACAGTGATGGCATTTCTACTTCTGGATTTTATCAGTCTTCCAGTGTCTTCCAGTGTTTCCAGGGGGATAGTTGTAGGGTTCATATTTAATAATAAAAAAAGCCACTTCAGGTCAATACAGATATACTTTAGATATAGAAATTCATATTTGGAGCACTAAACAAATACAGATACAAATAGTGGCACTGCATTACAGCCCAATGCACACACATATTCACACCTATGGACAATTTAAAGTTATCAATCCACCTAGAGACATGTTTATGGGATATAGGAGGAAAATGGACAACATGGAGGAAAGCCACATGGACCTGGAGATCATGTAAAACTCCACACTAACAGTAATCTAAGCTCAGGATGGATCTGAATATTCAGAATAAATAAAACCCTGGACATAACTAGTGATCTGAGGTCTTCCAAAAAACTTATTTATTCTTGCTTGGTCTTGAAATGTGTGTTTGTCCAACACCGTTAGGAAATGCTGTTTCACTTTTCTTAATGTGACTGTGGTCGCTGGCTGACTCAGTCTCACTGACTGCAGTTATGCAGAGGAAAACCACTAACACAACCTCTCACTTTTTTACACACTCCAAAAAAAAGAAGTTTCTCTGACCAGCTGCCTGTTTACACAGGAAATGGATCAGTTTTAATGCTCAGTTAATTTCCCATACCGCTTCATGGCAAGGTCTGTGTGTTTGAACGGAGCCACCCCCCAGGCTTCTCTGGTTTCATCCTGACTAGGGGGCTTCAGCGTGGCTCTGGGCGTCGTTTGGGCAAGACCATTTCTTTCACTGGACCAATTTGCTGCAACACTCCCAGAGAAAGGCACAACCTGTGTTGATTCTGGCGCCTGTCAACTCTCCATACCAACAAATCCAGCCTTTTCCAGACCAGTTGGCTTGGCCATCCACCAGAGGGATGGAAGAAAGAAAAGAAAAGAGAGAGAGAGAGAGAGAGAGAGAGAGAGAGAGAGAGAGAGAGAGAGACTGGAGTGAGACACTATACGCATACATATTGAGGGTGAAAATTCCATGGCCAGCTGCTTAAGGTTTCTCCATGGCATCAAGATTAACCAGGTTCAATAAACAGATGAGTGATGGAAAGTTGCTCCTGTCCTGATCCTGTGAATCTCAGTTCTGTAAAAGAACAAGATTTCTTATTCCTTCAGCCAGTTTAAAAAGAAAGGAGAGAGAAAGTCAAAAATCCACCAGTTCCAGGCTCAAGGAGTGGCCTTTCAGTGTGTTCATTCACCTTTGTGACATGATCTCTAGCTTCCTACTCAATCAATGGTGCCCTACTAGGAATGCTTGGTTAATGGGTACCCAATCCCATCTCTCTTATTTTAGAAGACAAGACCCTACACAGAAACCTAAGAAAATATCAAACACCAAAATGCAAAAGTCACTTCCAAACACATCCTTTCTTCCTATTCCGAGATCTGACACTTCAGTGTAGGTAATATTTTCAGTGGCATCTCTAATAAATATAGTCAACTGATGTTAACCATATACTTGTCTAATGTTAGCCAAGTTGAACATACATTGATAGGTTTTATTTCACATTAATTAACTCAAAACCTTCACCATTTCCCTTTGCAGAAAGTGAGAGTGCTAGGTCAGTACATCTTTCAAGCGGGAAAACCGAGTTTCCTAATTGAATTATGATTCGAGATTACTAATATGAGATGGAGGAAAGGGGGCGGGGATTCTAGGGAGTCAGTTAATACTGGAAAGTTCAAAACACCTACATAACTGTAAATCATTTCAGACTAATACTGTATGTTGATTGGCTCATCTGTCATTTTTATGAAAAGAAAAAAAAAACAAGGCCACACTTTTGGCATATTTCTGAGTGGCGTTTTATAACTTCTAGCCATGTATGCTGATGTTAAAATACAGAGTTCCAACATGTTTTTTGGACCTTTGCTAAAAGAACTTCACACCGATGCAGGAAAACAGTGTGGTGAAATCCAGATTGCCCAGAAAGCTAAAAATACAGAGGATGTGGTCAAGCTAAGTTCCAGTTTAACCTTGAGTGTCTGTCTGATAGACATCTGGTGTGGAACATAAGTGAGCATAATTTTTAATTGAAAAACACTGGCTTTCTTTGGGTTTCATGTTAAAATGGGTGAAGGCTTTGAAGCAAATCGGTAAAATGATTAAAGGATTTTCTGTATGGTGCTGTACTGTAGCTTACTATATGATTACCTACATGATTAGCATTGTAGCTAACTATATAATTACCTACATGATTGGTACTGTAGCTAACTATATGACAAGCCTACAGAGAAAAAGAACTTCTATGAGAACCAAGAAGAAGGGTCTGTCAAAGGATATTGAAAAATACGACGGCATACTAGGGCCTTTGTAGTTAAAAAAAATACAGAGCTGAGGGAGGAGGTAATATTCCAAGTGGGAAAAAAACTAAGAATTTTGGAGATTAAAGTCGGAAAGTTACCAGAAGAATCTCGGATATTCTCCAAGATTATAAAGCCATACATTTGTAAGAAAAAAAAACTCAGACATTCCAAGATTAAGACGTCACAAATTCATGAAGAGGAAAAAAAAACTCAGAAATTTTAAGATTAAAAAGTCACAAATTTACAAGAAAAAGAAAAAACTTGGAAAAATAGTATTTTTTGTCAAGGAACCATATCGCTTCACTTTGCAAGATTGGATCAATGTCATCACACCACAGACTCCACGACTGAGTTGAGAGTTATAGGAAATGCAGTATTTCTTTCTTGATTGTGCAAGATAAAAGAATAAAGTGCTAACAGACTTTCTCCTACATTTCCCAGAATGCACTGCAGCTAGGAAGCCAGGAAGCATGGGAGTTTTTTCTCTTAAATTTGTGACTTCTTAATCTCAGCAAGGGCGGCACAGTTAGCACTGTCGCCTCACAGCAAGAAGGTTCTGGGTTCGAGCCCAGCGGCCAATGGGGGCCTTTCTGTGTAGAGTTTGCATGTTGTCTGCGTAGGTTTCCTCTGGGTGCTCTGGTTTCCTCCCATAGTCCAAAGACATGCGGTTAGGTTACCTGGCTACTCTAAATTGCCCATAGGTGTGAATGGTTGAGAGGAGAAAACCTCTATAATAATCCAGTAGAAGGCAACAGAAACCACTACTGTAATGTTCCCTAGAAACTCTGATGGAAGTCAGTGTGGCCACGTTACTATAGTGACATGCCAAATAGAGAGAGAGAGAATCTCAGCAAATATCTGAGTTTTTTCTCATAGATGTATGACTTTAATCTTGGAAATTCTGATTTTTCTTTTTTTCTCAGAAAATTGTCTCAGCTCCGTATTTTTTTTTCTTTCCTTTTACCTACAATGACCCTAATACACCATTGTAGAAAAATTATGAAATGAGTACACATGAAAACAATTTATGCAGCTTGAAAACCATTATAATGTAAAAAAAAATGACTAAAATAAAAATGTTGCAATGTTGCAAATTTGCTACCATTTGAGCAACCACACTGTGTGAAAATAGTCTAAAATGCTATGCACGTTTTCTTGTACTTTAATTGTCTACTTTACTTTGCACTACACTCTTGTTTATTTCACCCTTATGATATTATCTTATTGTTTATCGTATTGATTATATGTATTTTATTATGCATAGTGTATTTTACTTTTGTTTCCTTCTATTATATCTTCTCTTATTGCTTTGTCATTGTAAAGCCCTTTGAATGGCCTTGGTGTATGAATTACAAATAAATTTGCCTTGCCTTCTTTTGCAGTAGGACTTTTGCTACCTGTCCATTCCAATTTCAAGAATATATACACAAAACACCATGTTCTTGTAATGTTCTTGTCCTCACCCTTCTCAGACAATGTTGTTGAACATTTGTTTTCTTTTCATTTTCAGAGTGCCCTGTTAAAGAGGAATTTAAATTGACATTTTAGCAGACCTGCTTTCTGGGTCACTGCACGGATCTGCTGAAACTTTTGTTGGAGCACCTGGGTGATGATGCTTTGACAAGGTGCAAAGCTCACGTTTCTACTTCTATTCACTTCCTAAATGGATCATCTATTTTCCAAATTTCCAGTCAGCACAAGCAGAGAGCAGGCTGCTGTCATCTTTGGATAAATAGACTACATTTACTGTCATCTTTGGGCAGGTCCATTATTCATGACCGTACTGGTTGAAAAGAAGTTCAGAACTGATTGACCAAACCAGTGGCAATCCATTTCAGTCTGCAGGTATATATTGACACTTTTTTTCAGGCCTGCACTTGCAAAGCAGAATAGCATGAAACCAGGATATCTTCCTCCCATTCTATCTAACATCTGGGACAAAGAGAAAACTGATCTTGAAATATCCTTTAGCACTTTTACAAATCTGACACTGCTTTAATAAAGGAGTATGCTAGGACAACAAATTTAAAGGCACAGTGAGGAAAAAATGAAGTGGTAATGTTCTCTTGTAAGAATAATCTGGGAAAGCTGAAAATAACCCAGAGACTTCCAGTGTTATTGTAAGGCTGGAGCTGAACGATGCAGAAAACCACTAGAAGTCCAGATGGGACAAGGATATATAGAATTTTGTTTGGATAATTTTTTTTCTATGCATTTTTCTGCCAAAGTTCTTCTACTCATGAATTATTACCATTACCCTAGCCTTTTTTTAACTGCTCTCACAGATGGAAGGAAGAATCGGCTTGACCAAGTAAAGACTCTATTAATCCTTTTTGAATGTGCTGAAAGGTACAGTGCTGAGAGTGAGATGATGCCTGCAAGGTTAAATGAAACGAAGCAGAGGTTAAAAGGCTGATTTCTAGTTACAACAGATAGAGCTCTTACGACATCCCAATCAAAGCAGAGCACACATCCCAGCACTCAACACTACTGAATGATGTAATGCCCCTCTAATCTTGCATGACCTCACAAATATTCCCAACAGAGATTTAACATATAGTTTCTCCGGACAAATCAAAACACTGTCGATCACCTGACATAACATTCTTCACTTCACATTTTGAGAGTTTAGCAGTAGTTAAATTCACATTAGATGCTTCAAAGACTAAACATCTGATGATGGCAGACAGTCGGACCATCAAAGCTCGTTCGCCAGTTTTTGTTATGGCTGTTTTTCCCCTCGTAACCATAATGAGAGCGTTACAGTGCTTCACTCAAAGCTTTGGGATGGGAAATATCACCCCACTGAGTCGCATTCTCCTTTGTGCTCCTTTTATAAACACCTGGCACCTGTTTTTAGTTCCAAACCAAAGCCACCTGAGAAGGAGATAAGAGGCTGATCATTCACCCATTCCCTGTTTTTGAAGGGCTTTTCATTTCCTTTTTTAGATTTCGTGTGGCTGGTTTTTTCTCAAAGAACCTCCCATTTTAACAGAATCATCAAAGCACTGCATTATTAAGGCTAGATGAATGTAATTACTTCTTTCTTCTTCTTCTTTCGGCTGCTCCCATTAGGGGTCGCCACAGCGGATCATCAGATGAATGTAATTACACTGACACTGCAATTGTTATATTACAATTATTACATGCTTCCATTGCATCAGTAGGTTCAGAAAGACAACTCTGGAGCAATTATATGTAGTCACTGCATGATACACTTTGTGATGGCAACCGGTTGGGTGCAATCACTGGTGCCTCATCTTCTTTCTCAAGTCTGGCTCCAGTATGACTGGTGGCCAGTTTCTTTAGACAGGGATGATGTTCAGGACATGCCAGAGAGTTCAGAAGACTCCGATCTGGGTGTATGGGGGCAGGGTGTAGACATGATGAAACACATAATGAATAGGCTTGTGTGAGCCTGCATGGCACCTTTTTCACCACATGACATGAAAGATACATGCTTTCCTCAGGAAGGTGTGTTAGTGAGACAGACAGATAGAAAGGGAAAAAAGGAACACAGGCAAATGAGAAAACCTGGTGTGAATAAGCCTAGTTTACACCTCCATCTGTATCTACTTGCTTTGGAAAGAATTTGGTCTTCTTGATCACATTCATGTTAAAATAAGGAGTGTGTGGAACTGTTTTTTTTTTTTTTAAATCTCACTTCCATCCACTCCTGCAGTCATCTTTGTTGCCCATTAAAGCTAAATAAAATAACTATTGCAGAGTAAAATCTGTCGCAAAAGCATATCTGGTGCCATGGGATCCAATCACTATCCCATTCCACTTAGCTAGTTTAACGTGACACATGCCAACTCATAAAAGTCTATTCAGACTCATACTCAGACTCAGATGCAATGGATGCTGAAGTTGAACATGGCAGTTCAACTCCCAGGGCTTTATCACACTGGAAGAAAAAAAGAAAAAAAAACTTCCCAGACACTGTTGTAGACATAACATCCTGCAACAGAGGACGGCTACTCATTGAGCTATACGGAAGTCTCTGTTGATGGACATGAACGTCCATGCTGTGTGCTCTCAATTCCAGAATCCACTATTTGGTCATCCACTTGCGTACATACTTAAATGTTGTAATATGATTCACAGATTTATTATTTTGCACATTTATTGCACTGATTTGTTTATTTTCATTGTTAACATTGTGACCTAAAGACGTATTGAAGCTGGAAATGAAGATTGCAGCCTGTGTGTGGCAGTTAATTGAAGTGTGGTGTGATGTGTTCTTTGCTTAATTCACATTTTCCATTTAAAACAGAGCATTTGTCAGCACTTGTCTTATAAATGATTCAGCAAGACCTAAGTGTGAGCTCAGTCAGTGATCTCACAAAATAGGTCAAACAACTTCATACTCTCATTGTCTGATATAGCAATTATTAGAAGATGACATGGTACCCAGAAACCTTTATGACTGGCAGAACTTGCATGCCTGGCTTTGCTAATGTTACTGATAGACAAAATACAGTAGATAGTTATGCTATATTTTAACAGATTTGGCTTATTGAGGGTGACATGGTGGTGCAGTGGGTAGCATTGCCATCTCTCAGTTCAGGATCTGTGCTACATTTGACATGTTGACACACCTCCATGATTTTATGTTTCTGCTGGGTTTTCTCCAACTATCCAAAAAAAAATTGTTTGCATTGAACAAAATAGTTGTTGTCATATATTTTGTCAGGTTTGCCTACTACTAAACAAATCACCAATATAACAGCTCAAATTGAGACTGAGGCACTAAAAAACCCACTTGTATCTGATTTTGAGAACTGTGATCGAGGTTACTAGTATTTTATTATCCATCTAGCAATTGATGGCATTCATGATGGCATCTTCAAAATTCATAATCATGGTTTCTGGCATTTTTAATATACATAAAGGTATAAAACTGTTCCGAGGTCAGTTTAATACAACCCCAAAAACATGCAAATAAAAAAAGAAAGCAGTGATTTCTATATTTACTTTGACTTGTATTTCATTG
>JAOTRR010000051.1:10169364-10182623 GCA_028570945.1 Gogo arcuatus
TGTGTGTGTGTGTGTGTGAGAGAGAGAGAGAGAGAGAGAGAGAGAGAGAGAGACATGGCAGGTTTAGGGGGCACAGTAAGGGAGAGCTCAACACTCAGCTGCTGCACTCTTGAAGATCAGGTAAGCCATACTTGGTCTGACCAACTACAAGCTGCCAAAACACAGGCCAAGTTGATCAAGCTGGTTTCTGAGCTACTGCTACTAATGTAACACCATACACAAGTTCATTCATTCATTCATTCATTCATGCATTCGTTCGTTCGTTCATTCATTCATCTTTAGTACAAGCTTTATCCTGGTCAGAGATGTGGTGGATCCTGCACCTTTCCCAGGAATACTGGGAACACCTTGGATGGAATGCCAGGCAGGGCACCATTCACACCTTGGGGTAATTCATCGCCAATCCACCTTCCAGCATGTCTTTAGGAGGTGGGAAACATGTGAAACTCCACACACAGTAACCTGAGCATAGGATGGAACTAGGGATCCTGAAGCTGTGAGGTGGCAATGTTTCCTGAGATCCATTTAGTAATGTAATAAGGTGGCTAGAAAAGCAGGGTAAACTTTTCCCTGCTTCCACATGCCTACTGATGACTTACAAACTAAAATAGGAGTAATAAAATATCCAGTGGAAAATCCTACTCAGTTTATATGTTACTTGCTAACCAGGATCAGACAAGCTGACAGACTTCAGGATGATGATGATGATGATGATGATGATGATGATGATTAGATCAGAACCTTCAGGTTTATAAGGAATAAAACACAACAAGGCATGATGTTATTTACATTTATGGCATTTGACTTACATCTATCACATTTATACAATGAGGAGGTAATGGTTGAGGGGAAGGGCCTTGCTCAAGAGCCTTCCAATCAGCAGTCCTACATCTTAACCACTGCCTCATGTTATAAGAAAATAGTCAATGCTAAAGTGATGTGATGTGGTCTGAAGCAAAGCAGAGTTACTTATGCCAGAGGTGATTCTTTACCTATAACAGTACATCTGCACATCGAAGTGTTTTATTCCTCTTATACCACAGCAATTGATTACAATGATTACAATTTCTTATTAATTAATAGCAGTTATAAACAGTCATCCCATCACCAGCCGATCTTTTTCTGTCTTTTGAACTTAATAAGGAAAAAAATGCAGCTGGTCTTGTTAGAGAGAAACAGAAAAGCACAATATCCTTCATCGTGATGACTTTCCTGTGGTGGAAAACCTACTGATTGTTACAAAGTGCTGAAACCAGAGCAGTCAATATACTGCACACTGCATGTGTGTCACATACATAAATCACAGAAGGTTTGTTACACACACACATACAAAAAAAAAAAATTCCAAGGGGCAAAATTATTTTTAGCCTAATCCTTAATGTTTTAGATTTTCTTTTACCCACAGTAATCCTCCATTTTAAGTAGTCTTCATATATATATATATATATATATCCTACACGCAATACAGCCAAATCCAAAATAACTTCTACTTATGTTCACTACATATAACATAATGGTGATCATGGTATCAGGAAGGACATACATGAATGGTACAAAATAAAAGTGCATTTTGTCTTTACAAATTTACTAGAAGTTTGAAATGTATTTAAAAAACTACTTTAGTGAATATCACAGCTCATTACTGCCCACCTCCTTTTGTCAGATATGTAACATTGCAAGCCTGTGTGTTGTGTAGAAAACTCAAACTAGTTTCAATCACCAGCTCAAATTCTGCTGTAAGATAATTATGGTTTATTCGTTCATTTTGTATGACGCTTATCCATTGTGGGTCGCGGGGTAAGCTGGAGCCAATCCCAGCTGACTTTGGGTGAGAGGCGGGATACACCCTGGACAGGTTGCTAATCTATAACAGGGTTAATACAAAGAGACAGACAGCCATTCACACTCACGGGCAATTTTTGGTAGCCAGTTGACGTAATCCACATGTCTTTGGGCTGTTGGAGGAAACCAGAGCTCCCAGAGAACATGCAAACTCCACTCAGGCAGGTTCAAACCAAGAACCAGCTTGCTGTGAGGCAACAAAGCTAACCACTGCACCACCGTGCCACCCAATTACTGTTTACTTCCTCTGAAAACATCTCTATAATGAACAACGATTAATGCCTTTGCTTCACTTAAAAAAATCATCTACGCATGTAGTCCTCATTCTTTTATCTCAGATGGAAAAAAAACTGAGCTGAGAAAGGTAGCAGCAGGTAGAATCCTTCTTATGAGGCCATCATTTGCCTGCTACACTGGTTATTCTCATTAAATTCAGCTTTGCTTATTGTTCAGACGTTATGCATTGCAATCCAGAGACACAGAGGTGGAAAAAAAATCAATTGCACCAGCTTTTCTGTGAGGCAGAGGGTCCTTAGAGTAGATACCTAATTAAATTAACCTCAAAGGAAGGGGGAAGTTCTTGTTGCAGGCACACGGCACCTCCGATGATTAGCGTATAGATTTATTAAAATATACAGAGCTGTTTCACTGTGGGGGTTTGTTTACAGACTTGTGTGAGACAAGGGGAGTTTGTCTGAGTTAATTATGGCTTCTCCGTCTCGGAGACTTTTTCAGTCAGGAGATGGGTGGAGTCCTAGGGACTTGTTGATGCCATCTTTGTCTGTGGAAAAGTGGAAATCATTGAACGATTATCAAATAACTAGCATGGAAAACTGAATAAAAGTGTGAGTACTCTAAGCATTCATTTATTTTTGTATATAATTTCCTTACAATTTAGTCATAGTCAATTTCTGCTCACTATCTGAGTCTTTCCTAGTCTTTTTATGAGATTCTGATAGAGGTGAACATGACAGTTTGCTTAGTTTCAGGTCAAAATGAAGAAGACAAAGACATGTTTTAGGATTCACAAATGGCCCCTTATTATCACGAATAATGATTTTCTTACCAAGTAGAAGAACTTCAGATTGTTCATCTTCAAGAACTGCTTTATCTTGCCCAGAGTCATGGTGGATCAGGAATCCTATTACAGGAATACTAGGCATGAGAAGGGAATACATCCCAGTCCATCGCCATTCACACCTAGAGGCAATTTAGCATAGCAAATCCACCTACCTAGATGTTTTTGAGAGGTGGAAGAAAACAGAGAATCTGGACGAAACCCACACGGACAGAAGGAGAACATACAAATGCAGACTCCACGCAGACAGGAACCCGAGTTCAGGATCTAACCAGGATCTCTCATGCTGTAAGGCGACAACGCTGCTTTCAGATCAGATAGACAGAATTAATTTAGATGAAACGGAAAGATAAAATTCCTTGTGACTCAACTATGCTGAGTTTTTTCAGGGGAAAAAAGTTATATTTGGAACCATTTCTTGAAGCTAAAATACAAATCTGGATTGAATAATTTTCTCTTGTCGTCAAATAGTCAGTGTACAAGGTTAAGTGTGTTTATAATTATGTCTATTCAGTGGAGGCCCCAGGCTTGGCTCGCTAGGTTCATCCAGGGGTCAGAGTCCGTCACCTCGAGACGTTCAGGATGTGGCTGAGAAACAAGCTGGTGACAAACTCTTCCCTCAGGATATCCTGCCACATGTCTGGCTGTAGGTTTGCAAAAGAAAAAAAAAACCTTGCATCATAGCTCCTACAGTGTCCGACATGGGAATTGCACATAGCGTAGACAGGGGATTCTATTGTGCTAGTAGTGATACATTTATTTTTATGAAAGTATTGTGGGCTGAAATGTATGAGGGAATGTTCCCATGTTACAGTGTTACTGTATTTGGTAAAACATTTCACAGGTTCACATTTTATCAGCAGAGTTTCCAACTATGAAGGAATTTACCCAATGTGCTCTTTTATTTATGCACACTTAACCAGAAAGGCAAAATCAATTCTTAGCATACGTATACTGTATAATTTGCACCCCCATGATTTACAACAGCCATGAGTTGATTCAGTATGTTGACATAATTCCTCGTGAAGCAGGAAGTCCGATATGGAGGGTGTCAAAGGGTTTGACTGATTTCCAAAATACCCAGTAGTATTTGCGATACCTTACACCTCAAAGCAAATCTAAACAAACTCATCAGTGGTTCAGCAAACTGGCTAAACTCTCTGAATATGGCTGAGAGTTTTCAGCCCTGTAGGATTTCTTTTACTGCCAATTTGTCAATAACATTCATGTTCGGTATTCCCTCTTCCATGAGGCTGTGAGGGCAGTAGGATTCTCACAAGGGCAAATGGAAAAATACTGTTTAATATGAAGTAGTGAAATAAAAATGCATTGTTCTGGACAATAAACAACCATACACACACACACACACACACAAATGTGCCTTGATGTCTCCAAATGTTCACTCAGTCATCACGTCATACACACATTAGCTGTATACTTAAGCTACGTCCACATTAATACGTTTTAGTTTTAAAACGTGTCACTTTTGTTACGTTTACGCCTGGCATCCGCACTACTCCAGAGTTTTCAAGCACCAATAAAGCAGACTTTTGGAAACCCTGTTGGTCCTGTTTTAGTTTGAAAACTCAGCATTTTAGTGTAGATGGGCGAAAACTGAGTTGTTTGGAAACGATGACGCAGACACCCATGTTCGCCTCCTGATTGGGTCTTATCAGTCACGATGTATCCTTCCCTAATTTGTCACAGCCCTGTCACATGACCCTTTTCCAGAAGAAATCAAGCGGCATCAGCTGTTTATACCAGCACTCACATGCCCAGTGTACATGAACAGTCATGTGATATGTGTTTTCAGGCGTGTTAGTACGGACAGAGATTATTTCTGATACGGATCAAAAAAGCTTGTCTGGATGGAGATCGTATTCGTTTTAAAACTAAAACGTATTAATGTGGATGTAGCTTTACTGTGTATCATAGAGCATCATAGTCAGTGGAGACTGTCATGTTTTTGGAGGCAGGTCAAACAGATACACACACTTTAACAGATAATAGGAAGGGAAATGAATATACAGGAAGTTCCATTCTACAACAGCTACAGTTTATTTATGGCAGCAGGACAAACCCGTTCCTGAGCTTCTAAATGGATGCAAATTGGACAACTAAAGGATTGGATATACTCGATTGCCCCTAGGTGTGAATGAGTGTGTGAATGTGTGTGCATGGTGACCTATGATGGACTGGTATCCCATCCAAGGTGAATTCTCACTCAACGGCACTCAATGTTGCTGGGATAGGATCCGGATCCAGCGCAAACCTGACCAGGATAAAATACTAAAGATAAATGAATGAAAAATATGTACTGGTTTAAACATACACACTCTCTGGCCATGATCATGATCATAATCACTGTTATTCTAGCCAGTATATGTGTCACAGTAATGAAACAAAATGATTTTTGTCACTAAGATTTGGAGAATAAAGAATTAGTAAATACATTTAGTACATTTACAATAAATAAATAAATAAATGAATGAATGAATACAGTCCTAGGGACTCACAGTCTTGCACAGATACAGTTTTTCTTATTTTATTAACTTTATTATTAAATATTAATCAAATTAGATTTTTACAACATTTTATGTGCATACCTAAATATCAATACTTTATATTAAAGTGTTTTAAACATATGATAATTATAATATTTTTTGATAATTATTATTATTGATAATTATTCACAATCAATAATTAATTCATCATTAAGCTTTGATTAGTAAAGTAAGTATTTCTTGCATAGTTCGTTTATTACAAATCTTAAATTAAAGTGTTACTAAACAAGTCTGAGAGCGTGTCGTCCCAGGAGGACACTAATTCAGGATCGTAGGAAGTCAGAGACAGAATTAAACAAATGATTGCATGACAGGATCTCCTGTAAGATGCCTGATGAATGTGGCCTCAGTCATGTTTCTTCACTTCTGGCTGAAACCATTAAGCTCCAACAGAAATGTTCCACATGCCCTAACGAGTGGCTCCTTTCATTCCCGACAGTGGTGCCTTGATTTATTTTCTCTGAAATAGGTAGGAATGTGAAAATAAACATCGGTGCAGGGCTGTCAATGCCATGGCTAGATAAATACGACCTGCCTGGCAATTAGAGACAAGTTTCCTACTTCCTGTCCCTATGCCTCTGGAATCCAACAAAACCTCCAAAGAATTGGGTTTTTATGGTCAATTCTGCTTAGAGATCATTCATATCCTGGCTGTGTATCTCTCCCATGGCCTTTCTACAAATTTAATTTGACTCTAAGTAATGATAAAACCAAGGAAGCTGTCAGTTGCATTTGAGAGCCGTTTTTTAAATGCTGTTTTTGCGGTTTGAATGGAGCACTTATTAAAATAAAGTAAAAACAGTTCCGAAAAAAGGCCCCTCTGAATTCCAGGGGAAATTTGTGACATGCCGCAGTAGCACTTTAGACAGGATCTGGAAAACAGGATGGGATCAGTGGCTCCAAGCTGCCTTAGAAATCAACCTAAGCTCACATCTGGAAGAAGAGCTTAAATCGTCTTATAATAATACAGTACACTACCAGATCAGTCCACAGTCTCCTGTATATGTCATTAGCGGTTACTTTGGCGTAATGAAGGTTTAGTGAAAATGACCATACACCTCATCTGTGAGTTTTTTTACCACCACTGATTCCTGATGAGAGTTAAAGACTTTTGATCAAGATATGAGTTATCAGCTATAACGCACTGGTCAGTGATTTTCTCAATAAAATCTCTCAGGTCCAGTTACAGCTCCGGGTTAACAAAAAGGCATGCAAATTACAGCTGAGTGCAAAAGGTTTCTGTGTGAAAAGAGGAAAACGTACCTTTATTTGACTTTTTTCTTTTTCTTTCTTTCTTTCTGTCTTTCTTTCTTTCTTTTTTTACAATACCAGATTTAAAGAGGATGTTGGTTCTCATTTGTCTGCTTTTTAGTAAAGTTGTCTGCCAAACCCAATCCAAAATTCGTATTGGTACAGTTATTTTTCTTCATACTCCTGATACCTTTCACCTGTAAATTACCAAGCGCATTCACACAGCTGGTTTACATTAAGTGACACCCACAAAACTGACAAAGAGCTGAAAATGGCATACATCAAAGCATCAAAATGTCAACTAAACAGTGAAAACAGTGAAAAAGTACCTCCTAAGTGTGGCGTGCGCTAAATCTTCCAGTAATGCAGCTCAGCCATTGCAACCTACCATAGACACACACAAAAATAAAATAAACACACAATAAATAAACCATTTAAACTTGGCAGTGTGATCTATATATAAAATTACAGGAACTCATTGACAATTATATGATGTGAAGTCAATAAGTCAAGGGTCATCATAGTGAGTCTTCTTAAACTTAAATATACACAATCTCTGGAGTCCTCAGGATACAAATGTTTTTCCAAACTAATGGAATGTTCATGAAATTCTTGAGTAAATGCTCCTGTGAATAATTTATGAGTAAATTCTTTCAAAACCAGTTTGATAATTGAGCTCCATTGTGTGAGATGTTTTGGAAAAATTGGGACATTGCAAATGAGAGCTGCTATAAATGCTGCTATATTCATTGCATTCAAATGCACTTTGCCTTTATAACTGAAAACAGTTATAAAGGCACAGTGTTATGTCTTTAAATTAAATGTCTTCTTGTTATGAAATTTGTCCTCTTCATTTTGTCAGAAGGGTATGCAAACTATTGCACTCGACTGTACAGTAAGTATACAGATGGGTGACAAATTAAAGGAAAAAAGGGTGGTTCTGTTATGCTGTGGGAGGGCATTTATTTAAATGAATGGCATGGTTTGGGTCCAGTTGTCCCTTAAAGCATTTCTGTCCTGATGGGTGTGATTTTCTAGGATGACTCCGCCCTCATCCACAGGGCATGAGGGCTTGCTAAATGGTTTGATGAGGATGTAAATGTTATATGCTATGTCCTTCATACTCACCAGATCTCAACCCAATTGAACACCTTTGGGACATTTTGAGAATATCGTTTGGAAGAACAGGACTGCAAAGGAGCATTGAAGCTCTTCTGGTGGCTCTTGATGGCCAAACATTTTAAGACACTTTATCGTGTTTTATCCTTTAATTCATTACCTGTTTGTACATGATTAGTAACAACTTGAGACTCATTAGGAATGAACATGAGATTTGTTCTTCATGTTGTTGTTGTTTACTTCAGATTGTAGGCACGTCCTGCTATGCTCCTACATTGAAGCAGGAAGAATTTCAAGTCTAATTTTAGAGTACATGATAGTATAAATTATGGTCGATGTCCTTGCTATGGGACACAGCGGTCGAGCGGCAATGATTGCCTGGCATTCAGAGCTGGAGAAGGCATTTAACCCGGGGACGAGTGCCAGCTGGCCGTTTACCTGATGGGAGTTTAACATAGTAATAAATGGAGCACATAAGAGGAAAGCTATCATTTCAATCCAATAAAATTTATGTGGGCTTTGTGGTAATTTCTCAAACTGAATATGAGTATAAAAAAAACATCTTCAGCAAGGTCAAGTAAAATTGAATCCGAATATGGCTCTATAATATGATTTTATTGTATGCTTTGAGGAGCATCTATGGGAGGGCCAAATCTAGGCTAGGAGAAGGATTGAGAATCAGTGACTTAAATAGTAAATCTTGCTGTGATAGGTCATGTGAATAATACCTGTAAAACAAACAAAGAGGTGAGCATTGGTCATTTTTTAAACATTATTTATATTAACTATTTGGAGGCATAACATTGGATTTCTTTAGCTTGTTATTAGCTGCCATTATTTAATTATATTAATGGGGACATATTATGAAAAACTTACTTTTTCAGTACTTGTGCACATACATTTGTGTATCTGTCATCCCTACCAACCCACAAACTCTGAAATAAAACAACCCAGTTCAGTTTCCTTTGTGCTGCCTGTTTCAGAAAACATGTTCTTCAACAAGCCGTTCAGATTTGGCTTCTCTTTCTATGTCACAAGGGGAGATCATTAGAATTATACCATCCCCTCATCTGAGTATCTCCACACACAGCTTGAGAACTGCTTTTGTGAATGAATATTCATGAAGAAAGTGCTGCCTGAGGGGTGGGGTGAGCAGTGGCTCATTATCATTTAAAGGAACAGGCACTCAGATCAGCTGTTTTGAACAGGGCTGTTTAGACAGGGTGAGAAGGTGCTGTGGTGCTTTATCCATGTGGTATTTTGACCAAAGCATGTCACAGACATTTCACTAAGACCTCAGGGAACTTGTGGAAAAGGGGTATAATATGTCACCTTTAAATTCATAATGCTAATGTACTTTATAATTGCGACCTGGCCTAGACACGCTGTCTGCCTCTCGACTGGGAGGTCGCGAGTGCTACTAATGGTGGGGTCATACCAAAGACCATCATAAAACTGGTACCTATTGCCATCTGGTGAGGCACGCTACAATACAGATGCGAGTAGGGAGTCAAACTCTCACGGTTACCAGAGGACCAGCCTCCTACTGTAACCCTAGCTATGGAATAGGCGAGAGGCTGAGGGCTACTGAAATAGAGATCAGTGCCGCCCAATGTGCCTTAAGGGCCTGGTTAGTACTTGGATGGGAGACCGCCTGGGAAGACCAGGTCCTGGCACAGGAGGGACTTTGAATGTACTTTATAAGAGGTACTCTAAAGTTATGATAGTTATTACTTTTTTTTAGTTTGTGGGATGACAAGTAAAAACATGTTAAAAAACATTGTCATTTTCTGTAGGTGTGGATTGGTATTTTGACACACCATAGATTGCCAGATTGCCACCCCAGTAACATTATTGTGTCTAACCAGGCCACTCCATTGGCCACTCCACCTGGTTAAGGATGTAACTGAATGCAAATATGTTTATCATCATAATATATACAAATACAGATATGCACACTATTAGATTTTGTCTTGCCAGAAAGGTTTATAGGCCATCTATTTGAGACTAGAGGTTTGCAACAAGGGACTAGAAAACCAGAAAAAAAGGTACACAAGTGAGAAGTTTGAACTTTCATGTAGGCGCTGAGAAGGGGTTTAATACGAAGGTCTTGGGACAAAAACCACCATGGTCTTTAATGTGCACTTGAGTCACTGATCAATACATTTATAGCATTCATTCATCCTTAGTTACTGCCTGGTCAGGGTATCTCTACTTGAAACCAAGTTTACGTGTCTCCAGAAGCCAAAAAAAACCCTTTCAGTCTAGGCCACAAGTAGTTTGGGTTTAAATTCAAATACAGATACAGATCTTTGCACTAAACAGATACTGATACAGATACAGATCATGTCATTGCTTTACACCCCTGCTATGGGTTCATTCTTAAAACCTCCAGTCCATATGCATGCTGTTTTTCTTCCATTCATGCTGATTTGTATAACAGTCTGAGTGTTTCTACATCACTTTATTCTGTATACATTAACCAACCACTGTCCATCAAAACTCATCAGTGCTCAGATCATTGCTTGGATTCGTGTGCTACTGGCAGCCGGCGCTGTATAAACCCACATGTTTAGCCCGCTGAAAACAAATATTTGAGTTCAGAGGTCTGTGTGAGGGCTTGCTGACTCAGAGAGAACTCAGGCCCTGTGCAGTGTATGAGGAGGAGTTACGAGCTGTAACAAATCTTCTCGAGCATCTGTTCCTCTGCTCTGCCATGGGCTCTTAAGACTTACACACGCAGTCATATTTCATCATGAGCTGTCAGTCTTCTACACCTCTCTGGCATGCTGTGTGTGTGTGAGAGAGAGAGAGAGTGAGAGAGAACTGAAAAAATGGACAGAGAGGTTATGAAATGAGCCAATATTTGCAACCTAGTGCATATTTGACCACGGTGAGGCCCAGTGAGAGAGAAAAAGAGAGCAAAAGATGGAAATAGAATGACATCTGGCAGGTGATGGACACTCAGGATGGTGGAGTGATTTACAGAGTGATCGATGCAGCCATAAATCCTGGAGCACTGCAGTTTGGCCATGCAGAACGTCCAGCTTTTTGGAGTGTGTGTGAACTCCACCAACAGCCTATCAATCATAACTTACTACAGCCCTGAAACCATATACACACACATGCACACACTATAACTGACTCTCATGCCAGGCTCAGGTATCTACCACACACTCCTCATGCCACGTCATCATCATGCAGCATTCGAGGAATTTAAATGCTGACATCGCTACTAATATGGCATCGAAATCGACTGGGTTCTGCTGGCTGCTTAGTATTAATATCCAGCTGACCCAGGCTATGTATTTTGATTTTATCACAGTACAGTAAATAAAATCTGTTTTAAAATACCCAGTATCTCACAATCATCTCAATTATTAAAAATATATGCAATATGTATGGAAATAGACACACAAGAACCATTTTTTCCATTGCTTGAATATCTACCTGATTTGCAAAGGTGGGAGTGTAAATAAGAGATTGAGGTCATGTTACAGTGATTAAAATTCATTTAATTCATTTTTACAAAGATGATTATGTTTTGATTTCACCTTGTTAGCTCTCAGGACAAAATTACCTAAAAACTATCTCTACAAAATAGTGATAATGATTTGAAAAATCATTATCAAAAAAAACAAAACAGCTGCTTGTTAGTGAAATGTCCAGATGGAGAGGTGTTGATGTTGTGGATAAGTGTTGGTGCTACTGG
Source organism: Gogo arcuatus (assembly GCA_028570945.1). NCBI lineage: Eukaryota > Metazoa > Chordata > Actinopteri > Siluriformes > Anchariidae > Gogo > Gogo arcuatus. The sequence goes on from JAOTRR010000051.1 coordinate 10,180,931, forward strand.
TACCTGAGCAGGCTGTGTTAATACCTGCTGGTATTTACTATAGGCAGGTGCTCTCTCTCAGAATCAGCACATCTTTATAAATAGAGCAGGACTTAGTGCCTGTCTCAGCATCCCACAGTCCAGTGAAGTACACAGCATATAAACAGCAGATAGCTAGAAATCTAAAATGACACGCTTGCAAAAAAAAAAAAGCCTTATCAAATATATTCAGTAAAGGCAAATAAGATTATGAAATGGTCTTTGCTTATGTATTTCAATTGTTTATTTCTAGAAAGAAGCAAAAATATCTGCCAACAGAATGTGATCATGGGTCCTAAGTGCACTAAATCCTTGCATGACATCTCACATGAGCTAAATGACTAGAAGAAGACTACTAGAGTTAGAATTCTAGAGCCCAAAAATAAAAAAAAGAAAAAGAAAAAGAAAAAAAGAAACTAAAGACTTTAAACTGGAGCAGTGGCTGAAGTTATAGGCATAACATACAAGAGAGGGCTAGAGATTTGAAAAAAGAGCATAATTGGCCATGTTCTCTGGGTGGGAGGGATGGTGTTACTCTCTGCACTGTCAATCAAAGCAACACTAGCCAACTGTAAGCTCATGTATGCAGAAGAGGGCAGTTAGCACTTTCCTCTCAGTGTATTCGTCTGCCTTGTGTTGTAGCATGAGCAGAAGTTCAAAATGTTGTGGTGGATGGAAGAAGCATGGGCTAGCCCTCATCCTTTTCGGTTAGTAGCTGCTTTGTGTTAGGGGACAGCTAGCTCATTGATGGGAATTGGCAAATGATTAAATTGGGGAGAATATGGGAGAAATAAATACAGAGCTAGAGGACTACAGCTGGATGGAGAGGAGTAATTACAAGGCTAATGTTAGAAGTAGACTAATGATTAGATTAGTTAGAGACTAATACATGGAAATTAGGGCTAAAAATTAGAGATAGGTAAAGTATATAAAAGCTTACTGTAGTAGAAGTACTGTTTAAAGCTACAGGATGTATTCATTCATTCATTCATCTGCTCATTTCTAGTCAGGATTGCCGTGGATCTGGAGTCTATCCTGGGAACACTAGGTATGAGTCAGGAATTCACCCTGGATCAAATGCCAGTCCATCACAAGGCACCATTCACACACACACACTTTCTTGTTCATGCCTAGGGGCAATTTAGAGCAGCTAATGTACCTACTGGCATGTTTTTGGGTGGCAGGAAGAAACCAGAGAACCCAGAGGAAACTCACATGCGTATAGGGAGAACAGTCACATCAACTCCACATAGAGAGTAACCTGAGCTCAGGATTGAACCCAAAGACCCTGGAGTTATGAACTGGCGAGATCTGAGGTGGGATTTTACTCTCTCAGATAGGAAACATTATTATGAGATACTTGTGGAAAAACATTTCATAACCATGCAGATTAACCTGAAGGATGTCAGAAGTAAGTAATACGCATTCAACCAGACGTCAGGACTGTGTCCCAAATGACAGGCTGGATGCCTAAAGAATACAGACACAACTGGTATACTGACATACAGTGCTACTTAGTATGATAGTATGTGGTTAGGGATGCTGCCCGAACTGGAAGATATTATTCAATTCTACTCAATTCAGTTCAATTTTATTTGTATATTATATATATATTTATTATATATATTAACAATGGATATTGTCACAAAGCAACTTTACAGAAATATACAGTATA
>JAOTRR010000051.1:10293166-10317036 GCA_028570945.1 Gogo arcuatus
TGTCTGCAATGAAATACAAGTCAAAATAAATTTAGAAATCACTGCTTTCTTTTTTATTTGCATTTTCCATAACGTCCCAGCTTTTTCTGATTTTGGGTTGTAACAAAATTGAACAAATTAAAGGAGAAACAAAAGTATATACAAGAAAGGTGTGTGTGTGTGGCGGGGGGTTGTGTGTGGAAGGAAAGGGCATGATGTTATATTGTGTGAGTGTGTAAGTGTGTGTAGGTCCATGAGAAATGGTCCTTTTTTATATTGTTAACTAGATGTGCAATTTTGGATTTCATAATGCATAATATTGTGTATAAATGACACCATGTATTTTTCTTCAAAACTATTTTGATGAAACAGTCTAGTTTTCTTTTTTTCATCCTTGCCGGTCTTTTAGATATGCTGTGACCGAGCCATTTTATGTTGTCATCATGTTTATTTTATGAGATTTTAATTTGCACATGTTGGGGACAGCGTCCCATTGTTTGAAACATTGGTATATAATTAAACATGTTTTGAGATGATAAATCACTTTCAATTGGATCTGGCAGGGACTTTTTGGATGATGTGTCTAGGGATGAAGCTCTCAACACTTCCTCGAGAGTAAAATACAGGATGAGGGAATGAAAAGATCAGAATGGAAACTTGTCTCGTGTAAACAGTTCAATCGGACCCACCCACCAGTCAGACTCAATTAGCCTGAGAAGCCACTAAATGAAATCAGGTGGTATTAAAGAGATATGTAAGACTGGGGTTGTGTGGAATCCACAAGCTTGATGCTCGATGATGTGAAGTATTCATTATACATTTACAAAGGTAAACTTTTCAGTTCGTGAGCTTGAAAGAATGTAATTTTAAAAAATCCTTCTTCTGTCATCTGTTATACTTGGGTATGTTAATAGCTAACTAATGAACTGATGCTTTATTGTTCAGGTTGTAAGGAACATCAGTGAGCTGTACACATACAAGTGAAAATTATTTCCTGTCTACTAGACTAACCCCTGAGCATGAAGAGAAAAAAAAAAGAATATTTTGCCCATGAATAAAAGACATCAGGGTTTGCTGTTGTTGGAAAGTAATCCGTGCCAGGGTAGAGTGATGCAGCCCAACATGAAGCAGTGTTATTGTTACAACCTCAAAGTTGATTATTTTCCAATTAGAGCACATCTCAAATTCTTTTCTTCCTCCTACACCACAGAAATTTGACAACAGGAATTTTTATTTATTTATTTATTTATTAAAGAATGACATGTATAATGTTGTGGATTGTCAGTGAAACAAGTTCGTTCCTGTATTCACTTTAGTTTTGACTGCTACAAACAGTTGTTCCTTCACCAGCCTCGCTTTTTCTCTCTCTTGAAGTTAATAAGACAAAGAATTCAGCTTATGTTACTGAGAAATCATAAAGCCCTCTGTCCTGAAATCTTAGTGTTATAAAGCACTGACACTGGAGACTCCTTCCATAAATTCTAATTAAACATCTCCTCAGATAAAAGTTCCCCTTGTCAACAATAACACACTTTCCTTTTATGTCAAAAAAGTGTACATGCATCCTTCATAATTCTATGTATCAATATTGTGTATCAGCAGCCAGGCAAGACAGTGAAGCAGCTAAACAATGACAGAGAGAAAGCAGTTTGTAGACAAATGTTATTTGTAATTGTTTTTGACATAATTTTGACACGGAACAGCTGGTGTAGTCCCAGATCCTTCTGCCTTAAGGGAACTCCACACATACTCCTGGTTCTTTCAGTTTGAACTGCTATAATGTTTGCCCAGACTATATGTCATCACTCTGTTAAAACCTCTCTCCTTAACTCAGACAGTATAAAGTCATTACTGTTACACATCCATGCTAATATTATGCTCTACATTTTTTTTCACTCCATTATTTTTTTCAAAATTTTTGTCATTTGCGAATTCCATCCCACTAACAAGCTGTCCTGTCACATGACCACTACCAGCCAAGGGACATGAAGGCTAACAAGTGCTGCCAATGACGGATGGGAAGCTAGCCACCACAACAGACACACCACAGCTGCTGCTCATGTTATGTCAGGAAGCACTGGATTGGAAACCCCAGGGGTGCAGTGCATAAGGCGTCAGCCTGAGGATTGTGGGTTCTTTCCCCATCAAGTTTTTGGGCAGTGGTGGCTCAATGGTTAAGGCTCTGGCTTACTGATCAGAGGGTTGAGGATTCAAGCCCCAGCACCACCAAGCTGCCACTGTTGGGACCTTGAGCAAGGCCCTTAACCCCATTTGTTCCAGGGGTTTTCTGACCCCAGCTTCTTAACAATATCCTAAAAAAGAATTTCAGTGTATGGTATATAGGCTTCTTTTTCTCTTGTGTCTGCTCTCTTCGGGATACTTGAGCTCACAGACTCTCATGATTGTCCAGTGTTACTCTGATTGAGAGAGGACAGAGAAATGTCATCCCTCCCACCCTGAGTACACAGCCAATTACATGCTCTTGGACTTCCAATAGGGTGAACACTTTTCTGTTCTGCCACTTGGGAGCCTTGATGCCTTTGTTGTGTTATTTATGTTGTTTATAACATCTTGAGTTTCTCTAATGTCTTGTACCTGTTCACCTGCTCATTCACCCAATCATTAATCTTCAGTTGGCACTTTACCCAGGTAAGGGATGTAGGAATACACCCTGGATGGGACTCTAGTACACTCTATGGCACCTGGTACACACACATTCACACCTAGGGGCAATTTATTGTAGCCGCTAGAGGAACCTGGAGAACCCAGAAAAAATCAACATGAACACTGCAAGAATATGGAAAAAACCACAGAGACAGTAACTTGAGCTCAGGATAGAACCATAGAGATAGATTCATCCATTTGCTGTGGTTTTTTTTCCTTTGGTACCAACGCTCAAGCTGTGAAGAACAGCACTTTTTGGATGTGTGGCATGTCATCGTGCAGGAATACCTGCAAGTGAGGAGCCATTCTCGTAAGATTTTTAGCCTTGAAGGCTGGCATGAGATGTATTTTTTTTTTCCGATGTTCTCAGGGCAGACCCGTACCACAACATGAGCTATTTACAGTACTCCAGCCCTATGTAAGTGTGGTTTTATATATCAGTCCGTTCCATCTCCTCCACTGACAGTAAACCATTCCCTGCCATCATGAGACTTGAAAGTATACATGACAAATTGAACCAATCACTTTTCTCAGCATGCAGTGCTGACAGCGGATACCATCTACATCTGATGCAGGCCGCATTACAGTTTGGTGGAAGTGAACCCCAGACCAGCGTTTTCAAGAGGACCAGGGATCAGATCGTTGGACTTCTCCTGGGCCCAAAAATCGTGTTTACACTTCACCAAATGTACCAAACTCTAAGGGCAAATAGCCCAAGGTTTCAAAACAAAACAAAACACGTGTGTTAATGTAACATTGAAGATCAAGTTTGCTATGTATGCATAGCAATACAAATTGAAAGTAGGTGCTACTGATTCTACTAATGTATAAGTTTCATATTTATTCAGTGAAAAAGTTTTTTGTTTTTTTTAATGTTAGTCTGTCACTGTATTTTACTTATTACTAGCTAGGCTAACTGATGTTAAGAATCGAGGGGGAACGTTGTATAATGCTAACTAGCTAACAAACACATGGAAACAGATTGGTTTGGTATTTTTAATTAATGGCTAAAGGAATTTGACAAAATTTGTATCCTCATCAGTGAAACTCATAAACATACTGACATTGTGTTACTTGAGTCAGTTGTATCAGAACTGGAAAAAGCGAAACTTGCCATGAGATTTTGGATATGCAGAAACTGAGATCATTTCAGCTGGGCATATTAAAAGCCATTTTGACTCTGGTATGTGTGTAAAGGTAGAATAAATATGACTAAAATTACAGCATGACCCTAATGTGTCAATGGATATCACAAATGCCACTGCAGCTATAAAAGGGTGATTGAAAATTGGCCCATTCCAGCACTACTGACTCTCAATGACCCTTCTTTGTGGAGCTGTGTTGCTTTCTTCTCCAAAAGAAACACCTGATTGTGTGAGATAAGTTGAAAGCAACAGTTGATATATAGTGTTTAGCTCTGTGATATGGAATTATTTATTCTCACCTTCTTGTGCAAGGACATTTATATATCCAAATGGCCCCCAGACTTTCCCAGTGTCCCATGAAGGGGAAAAAGAGTGGAGGAAATGGTGAAACCATGCTATGGAAGAAGACTTTGTGTGTCTTCATGGTGCCATAAATGTCAGTGCACATCCAGCATGTGCTAACCCCACAGTTCCCTCTCTGCCTCCAAGACCTTTAGATGTGCCCTTTTTCTTGTTAATGGTTTTTGGGTTTCTTGTCTATTCTCTTATGCATCCTTTAGCCTTTGTTTCACCTTCCATTTCCACCCTCACCGGATAGTTGAGGACACTGTTTCAATGATCTTGGGTGCTGGTGCTGACTAGCACAACTGTGCACGGCTGCTTCACAATGAGGTACAGGTGGAGACCTTCAGCAGCTGGTCCTCCTCCTTTTTTTTTTTTCTTCTTCCTCTCTAACTGTATCTAATGACTTCTGGGACCTTCTCACCCTGAAAGTCCTCCCAGCTCTCATGTTCCTCTTTCAAAAGTGTTCACAATAAATCAGGGTTGTGTGAAGAAAATCTTTGGAATGGAAAAGTGGGAAGAGAGGCGTCTTCTGAATTTCTGAAGTGGGGATTTGATTAATGAAGCATCCTGCCTCATTGCAGGTGGCAGCAAGACCTCATCGGATGCACTGTAGAATGTAAACACATTTAGGTTTATATTTGCATTTACATTTATTAATACGACAGATGCTTTGATCCAAAATGGCTTACAAGTGAGGCAAAATACAATCCAAATCCCAAGCTAATAAAGGACTGAATCTCATGCTTCTAGATTAGATTTCCACCAACTAACCAGAAACAAGTAAGATCATTTTTGGAAGCCGGGGTGAACAAATCATAAATTTACTAGCTAGACCACCAGGAAAGTGAAAGCTTTAGTGTGTTTTCCCAGTCTCATTATTTGGCGGTAGCCCAGAAACCTACCTGTCTAGGCAAAAAAAAATGGTAGCTAACATAATGTAATAAATTACAGCAAGCTAGTTTGCTAGTTAAGTGCATTAATACAGACACAAATGAGTATATAAATTCCTACATGGTGAACGACTCTGTTATAGTCATTATCCTTTTATAAGAAAGTGCCTGAACTAGCATTCATGTTTGTGGCATCAATAAAAAGTCAGCAAGTTGTTGGCCAATGTTGTTTCAGCTATGATCTGCGGTGTTTTTTAAACATAAAATCATTTTTTTGAATCTGGCATCTTTATTTTTTTTTCCTCATCATGTTTAACAGGAGAGTTATCCAGAACATATAGCTTGTGCTATCGTTACAACATTAAATACACTTACCTAGATACTATAGATTTGTGCCTAAGTACTGCTGCTGTATTCATAAAGACTCATCCCAGGACTCTTATTCACAATCTGCTTACACTTAACAGACTAAAAGAGTCTAAAGGTTTCTTCCTCATGCCTTCTCAGGGAGTTTTTCCTTGCCACTGTAGTCTCAGGTTTGTTCATTATGGATCTAAATCTACATCCAGATTTCTGTAAAGCTGCTTTGTATCATTGTCCGTTGTTAAAAAAATACAAGTATAGTCAGTATATTTGCTCTGCTGTATTGTAGGAGTCCTATTTTTCTATGTAGCCTAACAGACTTTTCATGACTAGTGAATGCGTATTTAGGTGTCTCGGTAATGTCACGACTGCCTTTAAATTGTGTCTCAAACCATTTATATATTTTTAAGAATGCTATTAGTTAGAAAAGCACTGCCTTTCTGAAGTCATGAGAAAATGACTCATAATTCAGCATAAGCATGAAGGTCTTCTGTTTCGGGGGGGGAACCTAAATGAACTCAGAAATCTCTTTACAGTCTTGTTGCTTGCACAGCCATGAGGTGCTGTGATGTAACCAGATATGGAACATCTCAATTCCACTGAACAGTTTCAGACACAAACGCATCTGTAGTCAATAAAATGCCACTAAAGCAATGGCAGCCTGTGAGTGATTACAATATTTATTCTCAGGTTTAAATATAGCATAAGGACATAGTTGTGCAAGCTTAATGACCCCCAGGCGGAATCTCATAAACCTTAAAAATCCCAGGCTCCTCCACCAGCAAGGAAGAAGGTTCCTCATACTGACAGATTGTCAGTGTTTGGTTTTTTTTCTAATATGAAGAAAAGAAACATGTCCAAGCCATGTGACACTTTCATAAGTATAGGGATTTGTGGTCCTGTCCACTTCTGGACTAACTGCTCAGATTAAAATCTTTTTTTTTTTCACTTTTTTTGAAAGATTGACCTTTCCAGCTTGTAATTGAACCATTTGTGTCTGAATAAACATTGCAGCCAATGATGGAATTGTGCTCACTATCATCTGATCTGCAGAATCCAGATCTTGTGCTCGTCTCAGTGTATCACACTAACTGAAATCGATTTGGACAGCTCTGATATTGTCCTATTACAGCTCACAAACATCAATACTGTTTGTTCATGAGAGTTGTCTTTGAAGGCACTTCAGTTTGATGATGCCCCAACAGTTTTATTTCTCATGACCAGTTCACAGGGTGCCTGGGAAACATTTGTATCCTTTGACAAACATCTGTTCAAGCCTTTCTCTCCCTTTTCATCCCTTTTTCTCTTTATGTGCTACTTTCGAATCACTATTTCAACATCACGAACAGTTTGTGGACATGCCACTATGTCCATCCTGTTATCTTGTTATTAAGGCTCGGTGTTATGTATGCATATATTAGATTACCAATGTGCATGAGAGCTGAGTGCCATTTTTAAGAGTTGAGGGGAAAAAAAACATTTCATCTGCATCTACTACATATTTTACCATTGAAATAGTGAGAGTTGGTGGAGTAATGTACACTCCTAACATTTTTCATGCATGAGCCACTATTACAATTGGGAAGTCTTGTACAACATTAGTATTTTGACCAAATGTGTCTTTTTTTCTGAAAATCATGATGGCAGATAGTTAGAGATGATGCTATTCTGGCTCATAACAGCATATTTATAAGCAAGCCAGTTGTACTGGCTCAATCCTAACATGTGGTTTCCAGATTTCTGTCACAAGGGGCCATTCGGTGTATCAGACATGGGTACTACATTTTTTTTTGACAAGTTTCAGTGTTCAGTAATACATGAATGATGAATAAATGACTTTGAATGATGTAAAATGATCTCAGTTGCAACTTTTGAGGATTTTGGTCCAGTGTCATGCATTTTTGTGCTAGATATTGTCATACACTCTCAGAAATAAAGTACTTTTCCTTCTTGCTGGGGTGGTACCATCAGAGTTATATCTTTTGTACCTTTACGATGTATCTTTTACCTGGTAAGGTGCATATAGTGTACCTTTAACTCTCTTTTAGAGTAAAGCTTTGAAGATAGGGATCTTTTTTTTCTTTTCCTATACCAAAACTGGTACTGAAGCCCTGAGTTTCATCCTATCGGATATTTATTTCTTTACAAAACACTAAGCTTTAAAATTATCTTGAAAACAAGAACTGTTAAAAAGTACAGCAAAAAAATACATACCTAAAACACAACTTACACAAAATCTCAGCTTTCACACAAAACCACTTACCCATTCCAATCTTTTTCATTTGTTATGATCTACATCAGATCAAATGAATATTTTTTCTATTGATATTCATTTTTTTTTCCTAGTATCACCCCGATATCGATCCTGGGTATTGGATCTGTGTCATCTCTATTTAAAGGTATCCTCAAAGGTGGTCCTCAAAATCCAATTACACATCTTAATTTATTTGTAAAGGTATACTTTTCATGTTTCCAAGTGCAAGAAACATATTAAAGGAACAAAAGATGTGCCCTTTGTCTCAGCACCCAAGCGTCAAGGAAAGGTACAGTTTGGTACTTTTGTTTCTGTGAGTGTAAGAGCTCCAGAATTTGGCCAGTCTAGAATATTACAGGTTGTGAGTAAAGGTAAAACCTATGATATCAATGGAATTGTTCCCTCTTTAATGTACCTCATAGTAGCTACTGCATCATAATTGGGTCAATTTGTCCTTTGCGAAATGATATTCTGTCATATCTCTGCTGGACAGAAACTCATGTCATTAAAATGAATGTGTGGGAGATGACAGATTGCTGAAAAGGATTCTCACTGATTGTGAGAATGTGTCTTGTGGTAGAATGGATTGTGGCATTTGATTGTTATGATTATTTTCTTCACCTCATATAGGGGATTGTAATCTTTAATTCTGTCCATAGAGGTCTCCTTTGCCCTGGAATTCAACCATGTTTGAGTGATCTTGTGGTGTCTTTGCAGCGTTTCCTCTGTCTTCTCTCCAGCCAAGTTCTGATCCTGTAATGATTTACAGAGGTGATGAGTGTAGGGATATGCATTTCTTCTCAAGAATCAGGCATGATTTTTTTTCTTCTTCTGCAAGGATTCCTTGTAATGAATTTGAAGCCTAATTAGATCTGGCTCCGTGGTGCTATTGGTGCTGGATTTAACCAAGCATCTACAAACCCTTTGAACAAAAGCATCAACACATTATTGATTGTAAATCATGAAGACAGGCCCCAGATCTTTTGAAGCCAGGCAATGGGTTGAAGCATAGCTCGACTCGCTACTTGGCAAAAGCCTGTTGGTCAAATTTCCAGCCGAGTTCTGGACACAGCCCTCTGAGGGATCGTTGTTAGCCAATTATGTGCAATCAAACTACTTGAGCTTGAACTCGTACAGCTTAACCTGCAACTAGAGATTTTGGGATTCCAGAGAGATGATCCCAGAGCTCTATATGATAGTGGAAAATATAATGGTCTTGTTTTGGGTGGCAGCAACTGCCTTAATAACACAGGTTTTTATAAGACTCTGAAGATTTGAGTGTGTTTATGTAGCTGTGGCAAATCGAGGGGGATCCGTTAAAATGTTCATGTATGTCATGAACGCCTGCTTGGAGTCTATATAATTCCTAATTACAGTATTTGTAGGGATCACAAATGTAATGGATGATAATAATAATAATAATAATAATAATAATAATAATAATAATAATAATAATAATAAGGCTAGACATACAATATAAATGTTTAAAGGCAACATGGGGAATAAGGTAAGTGAAGAATATCCGATTATTAAAATCTTTAGTAATATGGCTTCAGTCAATTTAATACAATATTTGTTTTTATTTTGATGTTTATGAAACAGAGCTCATTGATCGATAGGGAAAGTAATATGCAAAGGAAGGATCAGAATGAGTCGTTCACATGTGTTTCCTCTTTAACACTTGTATCTGATATCGAATGATCCACAGATATGCCTCAGTACCTGCTAAACAGTGAAAACAGCATAAAATCACTGCAGTGCTGCTTGTTGTTGAATTTTAATTATGAAAAATATATATATTTGAAAATCAGTTTCTTTGATCTATTCCATAATAACTTTAGGTCACCTAATTGTATGGTGTGGGGTGCATTTATTGTAATACATCTCAGTTTAAGAGGTATTGAACTTCTTTTCTCCGTTACCAATTTCCAGTGACATGGCAAATGTTAGACTCCAAAGTCCCAGCCATACGACACATTTGTACCTAGTTACAGCAGACACTCAGCTCGGCTAGTTAGTGATCTACAAGATGACAAGTGCAATGGCGTTAACGGTGGTATTAGCATGAAAGTTGAAGCTTTGGAAGCTGGTCTGTTTGAGCAGAGTGTACAGATGAGGAGGTGAGGTGATTGCTGGACACATTAAAAGACTAAAGCACCACTGCATCACTCTTGATATGTAGAGGTAAAATGAGGGCTAAATCCCACTGCAGCACTGTAAGCAGTTCTTCAACTGGCATTGTGGGTAATATAGGGAACTTAACCAAATTGAAAACAGACCACTATGCCGATGAAAAAGCTCACCTCAAATGTAATTTTGATTTAATTAATTATCACTTAAATATTAATATGCAAGACTTTTAAACATTTCAAGCATTTTAAACATTTCTTAAAGCAGACCTAGAAGAGCATAAACACTTTATGACCATTAGAGAACACTTACATGTCCGTGAACATTTACAAAAAAAAAAAAAATCTATAGAGACGGTGGGCTGAAAATGCATTACTAATCCAATTCACAGTTGTAAAGTGTGTTGTGAAAAACAGAACCTGAGACTGATAAAACATCAATGCTAATTGTTTTTCCATTTCAAATGAAATCGCTGTAAATCAGAAAGTTCAGAAATTCATGAAGATATAATTACAAAACTTACACATACAGTTAGTAATGCTTAAGATGAAAGTGCAATTTTATAACACTATATACAGTCAGGTCCATAAGTAGTTGAACAGTAAGGTAATTTTCGCACACCACCACAATGGATTTGAAATGGATCAATCAAGACGTGATTGAAGTGTCAGTTAATTCAAGGGGTTTAACAAAAATATTGCATTTAGGAATTACAGCCATTTTTTACATATTCCCTCCCTTTTCACAGGCCCAAAAAGTAATTGGACAAAGGGTTATTTTTAATACTTGGATGCAAATCCTTTGCAGTCAATGACTGCCTAAAGTCTAGAACCCATGGATACTCCCTTGAGATACTTTGCCAGGCCTTTACTGCAGCCGCCTTCTGTTGCTTCAGTGCAAAGCATGCTCAGTTGGGTTGAGGTCAGGTGACAGACTCTGCCATTCCATTTCTTTACCTTAAGAAGCTGTTGGGTTGTTTTTGCAGTATGTTTTGGGTCATTATCCATCTGTACTGTGAAGCGCTGTCCTATCAGTTGTGCAGCATTTGACTGAATCAGAGCAGGAGGTATAGCTCTATACACTTCAGAATTCGTCCTGTTACTTCTATCAGCTGTCACATAAACACCAGTGACCCAGTTCCATTGGCAGCCATACATGCCCATGCCATAACACTGCCTCCACCGTGTTTGACAGAAGATGTGGTATGCTTTGAATCATAACCCATTCTTTCCTTCTCCATACTCTTCTCTTCCAGTGATTCTGGTACAAGTTAATCTTGAACTGAACTGGGCTGTTTTTTTTAGATGTTTTCTAGCATAGTCTAATCTGGTCTTTCTGTTCTTGAGTGTTACCAGTGGTTTGGATCTTGAGGTAAAGCTTCTGTATTTACATTCATGAAGGTATCTCTTGATTGTAAACTTTGACAGTGATACGCATACCTACTCAAACATGTTCTTGACTTGGCTAGATGTTGTGAAGAGGTTTTTCTTCACCAAGGAAAGGATTCTGTGATCATCCACTTTAGTGTGTCACTGTCCTAATACTTATGGACTTGAGTGAATAATAGCTTTTCAAAGTTAAATGCATGATTTAAGTTAAAAATTTTAACAGGAAAGAGTTCATATTTTGGAGTTCTCCTGCTACATGCATGCTCCACTGCCTTTTCCATGTCCTAGACTGCCACTCTCCCACCCCATATGTTTGTGGTCTGATGGATGAATCTTACACGAGCTCCGGGCACTTAAAACCTGCTCATGTGTATGGCAGCCTCCCATGGGAAGAGCAGAGTCTCTTATGAGAGCTTTAGCCCACTCTCTCTCTCACAGACCATGTCAATATCGATGTCTTGTTGGGCAGAACATCTGGAATGACATTAAGTGACTTTACAGTCCAGAACCTTCCTTTAGTGCTTAAATTTCCATATCAGATCATGTGAATTTAATTATTTTAAAAAATCCTTCAAAGCAGTCTAAAGTTACGGCTAACCTTAAAGTATGCAGAAGCTGAATTAAACTGACAATTTTCTAATGCTGATGCCACATCTGGAAACATAAGTATGTTTGAACCTGGAAAAATGCCAATGATTCTGAGGTGTATATTACTGATACCTTAGTGGCATAAGTATCTTCACCTTGGGTTCCTGTGCATAGTTCCTAGAGTTTAACAAACTAGTAGCCTATTTAAACCACCCTGACCAGGCAGTTACTAAGGATGAGGTAAATGCAACACGGAGTGCCACAAGTTTACGTTAATGAACATGATCTTTCTTTGTCCCACAAGATTTATACTTGACAATTCACTCATGCACATATGAAAGTAAAAACCTTCTGTTCACACAACTCAACAACACATAATCTGTTCATTTCAAATAATGTATTTGGTTGAATTTTTCTACTTTGGGTCTAGTTTGTGGAGTGGTCAAGATATTAAACCTATTGAACATATTAACCCCATGTGATACGATGTAAACGCACACATTATTTGGCAAGCTGAATGAAGAAGCTGGTTTGGTTCACCAGAGAAAGCTTCAGATGGCCGTTTACTTAAAACCAAATCCCACTAAGCCCCAGCACATTCATGCTCTAATTATCATATTGAGCTTTTGCTCCATGCTTTGATGGACATATGGTATTTATAAGAGTGATACTTGTAGTTTGTAGTTACTCAGCCAGCGTTAAATCTGCCAGCGCCCCGCTCCAGTCAACCCCCGCTACGCAAAACCAACGGGGATGAGTCATTCAAACTTCAGCCCACTCTGAGATTTCATGATCTAAGTATGGCACCCATTATTACTCAGTTGAACCTTAGCAAAGATCAGGATCATGAATAGAAGTGTTTTAATTACTTAAATATTTGGTTTATGTGTTGAAGAAATTGTCTTTTTGAGGATGATCTGCTCCCCCTTTTTTGGAATGGTATTATTTCCTGGATATAGTTCTGATATTGTAATTTACTATGCAGCACAGAGGGACAATGGGAAGCATTGCTGCCTCACAGCATCAGGGTCCCCGGTTTCAAGCCTGAGCTCGGTCTGTCTGCCCATCCTCAAGTCCGGGTTCCTCAAAAATGTGCTATTGGGTGGATTGGCTACTCTAAATTGCCCCTGGGTGTGAATATGTGTATATATGGTGCCCTGCAATGGACTGGCTTCCCATGCAGCATGTATTCCCGCATAATGCCGTCTTTCTTGGAAAGACTCCAGATCCATTGCAACCCAAACCAGGACAAAGCAGTTCCTGAAGATGAAGGAATGCAATCTTCATGTTATATGTAAAATGCATTAGAAGCACATTTATCAATACATAATAAAATGGAGATTTTTTGTGCCTTTTTTTGTTATTATTCGTTCAATAAAATGGTCATATTTAATGATTAAAGTACATGTATATGTAATTATCATTTCAAAGCATTAGTCTAAGTTCACATTTGGGGCATTAGCTGTCATCGTTGCCGTTGTGCTGTGCTGCAGATGTGGGTCATGGTTGCCAAATACTGAGCTCACATGTCTGTTTCCTTGGCTCATGGGTCACACACTGACTGATCTCAAAGATTAGTGAGACCCCAGTCGTTATCCAGTCTTCACCAATTGGAATTAATCTGTAAACCTTAGCATAGCATCACACAGTTTCATTTAAAACCTTTCTCACTATGAGTAATTAGCCATTTCCGATCTGGGTCTCTGTCAAACATCGGTCTCCACCATGCATCACAGAGTGAAAAGAAAGCCAGGCAGAGGAAAGTTTTAGAAAGTGACCTATTAGAGCTGTTCCTTTGGATTATTACAACAGTGTAGGTGGTGTGTGATGACTGTCAGAGGGTGCATGAGACATTTTCATGAATCATTTGAGTAAAAAAAATAAAATAATAATAATTTCAATTTTTGAGGTTAAAGATGGCCAGTGACTTATTCACTTCTGTATTTGTTCTTAGCAGTTGAACTTTTATACCTTAATCTGTTGCTTATGCAGTGCAACACATGAGTTGAAATAATCTTTAACTTTTTATTATTTTTAGTTAGTTCAAATCACACTTCAACAAAATTATTATTATTTGAAAAGATAAGATTTGTTTAACATTGTGAATATTTATAGTCATTTTGATAACATTCTATCATCCTAATGGATATGGCTATAGGTTTTTTTTAGACCGTCTGGTAATTCATTCATCCCAGAGAAGTACTGTTGTATTGAATAGAGGCCAGTGAGTGAAAACTCCCAGTGAGAAGTGGCCTCAAAGTGAACATTAATCTTTATCTGGGTTAACCACCTGTCCTCAGCTCACCTTTGTCTTTTATCGTACAGGAAATCTTATAGGCAAGAAAATGAAGTCATGGTGTTGCATAGACCAACCTGTTAACAGCAGGGAGATATTTAATCTGACCTCTTAATCAAAACGTAGTACATCGGTTGTCATGTTGCCTTATGGGTGTCTTGACATAAAGGTATTTGTTGCAGAAGTCGAGAGAAGACGCCTGTTAAAACAAATCAAAAAAGTTTAGCATTGATTTTAATTGACAGTGTTTTCAGGTGGCTTAAATATATCTTTTGCTAGAAGCAACATGCAGTTAACTGTTGATTTACACATTATAATTCCTAAATGAGATTCCGACAGTTCTGTCAAATGGAAATTACATTACAAGGAGAGGAAAAAAAGCCTTGGGCAAGTTTCAAGCAATTCCTACTTCCATTTTTAGAAATATATACACTCGTGTTTGTTGAGGCATTCAGACAATAGTACGTTTCAAATGAATTATTAATGTAGTTGACATTTTGTCTATTCATGCACAGAAGAGTTCTGTAGTCAGTATGATCTCTTTAATTGAGCCCAAATCTTACCACCAGCTGAAAACACAACACAATTTTCTCACACTTTGAATGCAGCAAAGGAGGGGATTAACAATAGAGAGAGGAGAATGGTGGATTGTAATTGACCATGTGAACGGAACCCTACTCTGAGTAATTAGAGACCAGCCTGGCCATCTGACAACTGAAGATCTTCTCCTGTGGTCAGTCTCATGCACACAAACACATGATTGGGTTTGGGAGATTTGTAATCACGGCCTCTAAACACTCACAGACACAAAATGCTCACACACACACTAAAGCCTGGGGTGGGAGTGTGGTCACAGTGGGGACAGTAGTTGAACAGAAAGAAATGCGTGCCTGAAATACCGGCATGTTTTCTTGTCAGACCGAAGCCTCCGATGATTTCATGGTCGGATTTTTACTGAAGATCAGAAGACGACAAAACCATATAAATACAACACCTAAAGCCACCATTCTAAAGGCAGAACAAGCCATTCCCCTGGAAATGGAGCTGCAAATCAAAAAAAGATGTTGAAATGGTGAAGATGTTTATTTCACATTTTTGGAAGGAGTCTCCAGTGTCAGAGGTAAAGCTGACACAGGAAAGCTTTTAGGACTGAGGGCTTTGGGGTTTCTTGGTTACATGCTGCATTTTTGTGTTTATTAAAGACAGGCTGTGAGGAAACAAATGTTAGTAGCTGTAATACTTGAATAGAAAACAGGAACCAAATTGTTTTGTGGATAAAATAAATAACGCTCCATTATAAATTGTAAAAAATAAATAAATAAATAAATAAATACTGTATGACATTCTTTAATGAAAAAAAAAATGTAATCATTGGTGATTTTCTTTGGTATAAGTGGAATAAAACACACTTTAGAACATGGTATTACTCTAAAATAATAATGAAAGCTTCAGGATCAGAGGAAGACACATTTTGTATTTAGAGACAACACCAAAGATACTTATGTGTGGATCATCCCACAGGTACTGGGACAATGAATAAACTCCCTCCACCCACCATCACAGCCCCTCTGTATACTGCTGCCAGTTACATTCCACTTTTGTTCCACGACTGTCTGGCTCGGCATTTCTCTCCTTCCCATTGCACTCTCACTCTTTTCCAGACTCCCTATCTTCTCTCTGCCAACCATATGGCTGAATAGAAGCCCACCTGTGTAAACACCAGGTAGATCTTGTCTCTGCTGTGGCCTTTTGGACACAGTTGCTCGTTTTTATTTTCTTGGGTACATTTAGTTGCGGAAGTTCAGCTTGACGAAGGGGTTTCCCTCCCCTTCCTTTAAGCAGCATGTTTGTTTTACTTCCTCTTCCTTTCTTCTGATTCACTTGCTCTAAGCACTGTTGTTGCTCTTTACTCTTACGACTCTTATGGTATAGCCATCATTTATGTGGAGTTATTCATTAGACATTGAATAAAAATGCTTCTTGATTGTCTTTTTTTGCTTCAAGAAAGATCTGCTATAGATTTCTTGTTTGTCCTTGACTTAGACAGACTGCGCAGCTCTCGAGTCAGGTGTGCCAGACCAAACAAAGGTGAGATTTAGGACTCCAGCACTGGGATAAAGAGATAAGTGGTCTAAAGAGATTTCTCCTTTCTATAATCCATCTAATTTCACTCAGTATTTTAGTGAGTAAACTCCATGCTGAATTACTCCGAACCCCCTGAGGGGTGCATATGTTAAGCCTTTCATCATCAATGATGTTAATAAATTATGTCCTCCTCTTCTACTTCTGCCAGCATTGACTGACAGTTGATACTAGACCTTGACGAGCTTTAATAACTCCTGTTGCACAGCAGGGATACTTTTTAAAGTCAATTTGTCTTGCTCTGTGTGGAAGGGAATCCATGCATCATTGACTTGAGTGTCAAGCTTCATTCTGCATATAATGGCGCTGGTCCATCTAACCACCTGTTTGCTCAATGTATCAGATAGGAGATGATGGATTTTGCACAGCCTCATATAACCTACAGTGAAAGGTATTGGCTGTTCCACCTTTCCTATAGATGGAGCAGATTTCCTTACACCATGGATCTTTACATGTCTGCAAAACAGTAACGGTGACAATGTTTTGACAGTCATTAGCCAAAGAAAACTTTGCATTTCCTTCTCATTACCTATTCTTCTAGTAAACCATATGGACCAGAAATCCCAGAAGTAGTTGATCAGATCTCCCTTTTCAAGATCCAAGTCCTTTCTTGCTAGCTGAAGCAAGGAAACCCATTCTGACCGCAGGAGCAAGGTCAGAATTAGACACCCACGTGGGTTTTCTGAGGTCACGTCACAAGTCCCGAAGTGAGTAACACCATAGCGCCTTTGAAATGGAAACCACCAGGAATCTAACTAGAATAGGAAGTTTAAACCGCAAGTTCAACCACAGGTCGGAGAATTTATATATGTCAGAACAGCACGAACCTACAAGCCATCATGGTGACCTAATGGGAAGTATCACTTGCTGTCTTTGGAAAAACAGATACTTTGTTAACCTGCAACTCTAAATTGTCCCTCGATATATGCAATAGATCTTGTATACTTTTCAATCAACAGTGATATGATGCTCTAACTGAATTTCTTTTGGATCTCATGTCCAAGACAAATCTGTATAAATAATCTCAATCATACGTTCCTGTTGGATTCATTTATTAAACTGTTTTAACAGATTGGTTAAGAATCATAAAGGAAGCCCTTTATTACATACAGTTCATACAGAGCTTTATATTGTGCCTGAAGGTAAAGCTTGCTGATGTGAGTTCTGTTTATAACTACTTAAACCAGTATATGTCTTCACCTTTTAGATTTGGTGTTATGGAAGGTACAACTTGTGTATATGTCCCTACTTTGACCATACGTGAATAGTCATGAATGAATGAATGAGCAGAGCAGAGCATGTTCTATCGATACCCTGTAGCTTATATGAGATCTGGAGATTGACCCCTCTTAATCCTATGTCATGGCCATTACATAGCCTCGCTCCTAGATGTGTTTGTGGGAACAGTGGGTCTGGCCATTTTGGTACATGGAGCCAAGTTATGTAATGACCTGAGGGTAGTTAAGGTGGTCCTTCCCTTAAAGCCCCATTGGACAAATAAGTGGAAATCATAAGAATTAACGTTGACGCTTAACAAGCAGCAAAATATTAATTTGCTTTTTATTTTCAGGATAAGTTAAATTGATTTTGGAAATATATCAATTTAATAGAGTCCCAGCCAAATGCTATTGAAACTAGCTATTCTTCCTTAGATTCAATTTAGTTCAACTTTATCACCATTATATGTATACAGTGTTCAGAAAAAGAGAAAATTTGGTTTAGCTAGCCTCAGGTGTAAACATATAACAAATAGTGAATGCAAGTAACATGATACACAAGATGTTAAGTAAGTAACATTCAATTAATTTCATTTTTATTTACATGGCGCTTTTAACAACGGACAAAGCAGTACACCCGGATATAGATTTAGATTTATATTATAACAGCATTAGACAGGATGTTGTATAAACAGTACACAGTTGAGAGAGAGTTTTAAGACTGTGCATGCTTAGTAAAGGTTACTGAAATCAGGTAAAAAGCTCAAGTGATGAGCTCTGATGAAAAGCAGAAGAGTACAGGAGAGATTCAAATTATTAAAAGAGCTTTATGCATTGTATCTAAGTGGTATCAGTTGTTTTATGATTCATACCTTTATTCATACATTTCTCCACCTGTTTAAGGGGAGTGCCAGAAAAGATCAGTAGATGATGTTTACCTGTCAGTCACCAGAACCCTGAGATGATTTCAGGATTATTTCTGTAAAACATTTCTTTTATGAATATTTAAAGGAAGAGGAATCCATTTCAGTACCTGCTGAAGTCTGACATTTCACAACATTAAATGTAATTATAAATGGATAAGAAGTATGATGTATTGCTCTTAAATTAATTTCAAACAAAAGGCTAGAACTTTCCATCAAGAACATGCTACTGTTGAAAAAGGGGTGGTTTTATTCCTTATTCCTTACTTTTTGTTGTTGTTGTTGTTGTTGTTGTTGTTGTTTTCTTCCTCCCCTTATCAGAAGTCCTGTTTCCTATGAAGGTGTTTTAGGGCCACTGTTTAAAAAGTAAAAGTACAAGATTTTGAAACTAAAACCGTATGTATGTATGTATGTATGTATGTATGTATGTATGTATGTATGTATGTATTTATTTGGGGGGGGGGGGTCATAAACAGTCATAATATATGATGATATAAGAAAAAAGTTGCAATATGTTGAAATAAATTGCAATATTTAGAAACATGATAATATTACAAGAAAAAAAGTCACAATATTTCAAGAATTTCGAAAGTCACAATCCTGTGACAGAATGGCGAGCAATGAAAATAAACACTTTACAAATAAAGAAACTCCTTCTTGCACATCAGCACTGGATTATTATTATTACTGTATTAGAACTTTGAAAAGACTGTGCAAGAAACTGTTTATTTCCAAAAAAAGAAAGAACCAGATGAACCATGCTTTTTCTTGTAATATGAAATAGTTCTTGAAATTTTACAACTTTCTTGTCGTAATATTGCGACGTTTTGTCGAAATGTCATGACTTTATTCTCAAAATTGTGTGTTTTTGTTTTTAACCTGTAGCACTAAAATGCTGTTTTACATTCATTCTACTTCCCAATCAACAAAACTGTGGGAGACGCAGTGATAGGAATAAAATGTCCAATATCCATGATTTTGGCCATCATTATAGTAAGAAACACCTGGCACAGTAAGGGCTAGTACACTGTGAGCAGATGCATTCATGACATATTGTATTCATACGGTTGCAATTAGGTGCAACGGGAGCTTAAGTGGGCCATCTGCAAGAAATATAATAAGCCTGTTTTCAACAAGCATTTGTTTCAAATTCCAGCTTGGATTACAGTGTAATCACAGTTGTAAACTATTGTAAGTGTGATTCATTTGTGCTCATTTAGGGCAACATTTTGGAGAAAGTAAAAAAAAATCAGGTGTAGCCTTGTGATTTATTAAATAAACAGCATTTTCATTCCGAACCTGATTTGACTATTCTAACAGAACATGTATTTGTTATCTCATAGCTTCAAGTAATGAACTCCTGTAGGGTTGCATCCGCTTTATTGTGTACATTTGACACTCGAGTGGTTGAGGGTAGAAATAAATTCATAACAAGACCAATTTAAAAGTTCACAAGGTTTCAGGAAATTTTTTGGGGTCTAATTACTTGCTTATTCTGCTTGTCTGCATTTTATGTTTAGCTCACAATAATTATCCCGCACTTTGAACAGAGATCTGGAAACACTGCTCCCCTTTGCTACTTTGACTGAATGAATAAAAGCTGTGTGTAATATGTGTGATCTGGTCCGTTAGCAAGCGCATCTGTGTTGCATTAGACTTTCATTACCATACCTCATAGTTTTAGATCTGCTCTTAAACATGCTCAAGCATGGCACTGAAATCAACGCTTGACCCTTAATAATTTCTTCAATAAAATGTAATGTTTCATGGGTTAATGTGTAATTATTTATGGCTAGGTGCTACTGATGTGTCTGCTCATGGTGAGAATTTTATGCTATACACTATAGCACCTTTTCAATTGTGGCTGCTTTTGTGTGTTAAAATGTCTTTAATAGATGCACCATCTGTTCCTACTGGGCACAATGATGGATGATGAATGTTAATGATTAAAAAAAAATACAGTATATCACATTTCAGTGTATTCCCACTAAACATTCCTTTTATTCCCCCTGTACAGGAGTTGACATTTTTGCAAGAAGTGTTGTATCAAATTTCAAAAGCCGTAGTCATGTGTGAGGTTAAGGCAGTTAAATATTGTCTGTATCTGGATGGAAACTAATCACTTCTGATTAATCATGAGTTATTAGTCATTGTTTGGTTAGGTGCATGTGGAAAAACCTGCAAGAAAGAAAGAAAATACACCCATAGGATTTGAATTGCTGTGTGTTTGAGCTGAACTATGTCTGATTTTTCCTGCATTTTCATTTGATGTCACTTGGTGTCAACAAAATAACAGTGTTTCTCATTTGGGACTCGTTTCCATGTTCATAGCACTGTACATGTACTGTACATCTCAAGCCCAGTACAGTGAATGGTCTGAGCAGCATTGTGCTCTGATATCATTTTTGCTTACCGCTCCAGACTTTCCACACCACATCCTTCACGTTAAAACTCATACTTTTGATTTGCAGTTTGTTTTTTAGGCCCCGTTCTGTTATGAGTCACATGGTCGTCTGGCTTTCATTATCCTGTCACACTTACAGTACTTTCCTCCTTCGGATGCACATGTACATCTGAGTTGCCACTGCACATGTTGATGTTCATGGCAAGTGTTGGCTTACAGTCTAACAGCTGCCTCATAAACATGCCATCCTGCCATCTTGAATAAGGAGTTATGTTGGGTTTTAATGCATAGATCATGATGTGCTCTGTGTCTAATTATTTGATAAACTGCTGCTGAATCGTACAACCAGAGCCATCATGATTATCACAGCTAAATCCACGGGTGCATGCTGACATCATGCAACCTAATGGTTCCCTGTAATGGATCCAGGCTACGCAAAATATGTGAGAGTTTTAATGGCATTAATGTGGCATGGTACCTCATGCACTGAATTAACTGTCACAAAAATTAAAACAAAAAAAAGAAACGTAATAAATTTGCATGCACTAAAAATACCACATGTATGAAGTTTAAATTAAAGCCATCGATCAATGCGCAGACCTTATTAATTTCCCCACCCTCACGCCTCCACCTATGTAGCCGCAAAGCTTGCCAGCTACTGTGAATTGGTAGAGGGAGGGGAACAGGCATGAAGAAGGATCTCGATGGAAGAAGGCCTCGGAGGAAGCTATTAAAAAGTGCAAGAAACACAAACATGGCTTTTACTGCATGCAGACGCTGAGGCCCAGAGTCTGGTGTTTCAAGCTGTATGGTAAGACACATGTGGCCGTGCTGTTGATGTGCCAGTCGCTTGCTGGCACTTGGGGGTTTTATTGCTCTCCAAAACAAGAGGTTAACACACAGTCACAGGCTCCAGGCTGCAATTTTGCTATCCACATGTCTAACTAAAATTTAATTTGAACTGGCTTTGAGGTCCTGATAATTCCACTTAATTATCAAATTCTGTTTACAAGTCACTGTAGTCAGACACTGATGTTAAGTTAGATCACTGGGATTATTTCCTCATTCATTTTCATTATAGTGTACTTCTGTTAAGGTTTATGTGAGGTTATTTACGCAATATAATACGAGCAAGAGTGCGGTTATACTGCTGTGCCGATGTTCAGTATAACCGAACACATGACTGCGAGTACGATATTGCTCTTATACAGCAGATTTATAAATAATAAATTAATATAAATGTTTTAGACACTATAAGGCCAAATAATTTATTTTTGCTCTGCAAACAGAAATAGATCCAGAAGAAGCCACACTCACTGATAGACCATCAGCTAGCTGGCTATGATTTGTACATTCCCATGAAAGGTGCATCCGACGATTAAATTCCCTTCTTCCTGTTCATTTTCATCTGAAGAGCTTTCATACTTTAAGTCAGAAGTTATATTCATGAAAAACGTATCATTTGTGATGTTTGTTGATGTCGCTAACTCTACTGTAATAACCGTTTCAGTGAGACTGTTGATGTTGCATTTGATCTGTTGCTAAAACACAGATGAGCAGAGTGATACAAACAGTAAAACGTCCCAATGCAGTTATACTAAATAGAAGCACTGTTGGAACACTTCTCGACCAATCAGATCACTGGACTGGAACTGTTGTATAAAGACATATTAACACATATTAATCTTAATCTTCAGTAAGCACTTTATCCTTTTCAAGGTCACCTAGAAAAGGATAAATCTTCTTACATGAGTTCATTTTCCTCAAATAAAGGATGAGATTCCACCAATACAGCCTCTGGTTCCTCTTGCCTTCTAATTCATGTGCACCTTAGGCAACGTCCTTTGACCTTATACTTATGAACACACCTCCATCTATAGGCAAGCTGGCCCAATCATTTATACACGGAGGCACATCACTTCCCCAGCCAACTCTTAATAGATTCTCCAGCGTCTGTGATGAGAGAGTGAACGAGGGAACACGTCATAGCCCTTCATAACCATTCCATATTGGAACATGTATGGACATGGAATTTTATATGTGCTTTCCATCATTTATCTTCAATGCACTTGTGGCAATTTCATGAATAATTCCCATCTTTAATCAATGTCCAGTCAAAGTACATATTTTCTCTCTGCCAATTTTTTGGTCATATTTTACAATAATGAGTGATTATATCATGTCACTGATTAAAAGCATGAAATAGATTTATTACCGGAATTCAGTTCAGTCATCACAACATATCATTGGTAATAAATGCACGGTTCTGGAATACAGTGAACTTGTCTAACTTCTCAAACATCACCTCAATGTTGTTATAAGCAGACATACTGAGAAGTGTTTAAGTGTTGTAGCATATGCTTGATAAAGTCTTGCTGAAAGCCTGAGAGCTTTGGCGTGTCTGTCAGACATTCTCTCAGAGTGAATTTGTGGCTTGCTACCTCCCCACCCAGGAGCTTTGGAAGCCTCTCTGTTTTTCTTTCCTGAAGGACACAAACATCCATTAGATCTTTCATGAACATGTCTCCTGTTGCAAAAACAAATTATGTCAAACCTTCACTCTCGTTTACTCTCTGGGTTGGTCCACTCTTGTGCTTTAGTCCTCTGTCAGTCTTTTTTGTAAGTTGTAGGGAAAACCAGCTATATAGGTTGAATGGGGGAAACCCCACATCGTGAATCACTCTATTTACTGGAGAAAAGGAAAAATAATGCAGTGGGCAGTTTGTCAAGAATGTCCAGCCTGAAGCACAATGAACTGGTCAAGCTTAATTATTCTGCTAGACCAATGCATCATGTGGCAACCTTGTAAATGAGTTCTGTACAAGTGGTTTTAGGCTGTATGACTGTATCAGGTTGTTATTTGCCACACTGTATGAGATGATTCCAATAAAATCGTAGCTGATTTCTGTGATTGTGTAAGAAGGTGTCCTATGATGAAAATCCTTATGATTATAGAAAATTACTACAACATTCCACTTACGTCATCAATGAGGAACATTCTATAAGAAAAGATACCTGTTGTTGACTGGTCAAAAAAATGTACCTCTTCCCTCACCTATGTGTGTAACAGTTATGTGTAATATATATACTGTGGTGCTTGAAAGTTTGTGAACCCTTTAGAATTTTCTATATTTCTGCATAA
>JAOTRR010000051.1:10377032-10387455 GCA_028570945.1 Gogo arcuatus
AGAATTTCACTGTGCTCTAAAGGTACATGTGACGAATGAAGGCTTAAAAAAAAATTTGTACATGTTTTCACGTTAGGCAAGTGTTTACTTTTTACATGAGATTTTATTGCATGATTTATTTATTTTACAGGTTAATTTTTCACATTATTTTATAACTATTTATTTTCACATACAAATTTTTCACGTGTAGGATATAGGGTACATGATTTTGTTTTTCATGTTATTTTATTACAGGATTTTTTTTCATATATTAATGCCTTATAATATAGGGTATATGATTGTCAATTTTAATTAAATTTCTTTATAATAATCAGTTTAATAATCAGTTTAATTTTTCACATATAAGGCATGTGATTTTATTGCATGATTCATTTATTTTCACATTATTTTTCATATATAGGACATAAGATTTCATTTTTATATTATTTTATCACATGATTTATTTCTTCATATTAATGTTTTACATTTTATTATATTTATTTGTTTTCCACATGTTAATTTTCACATTATTTATTTATTTATTTATTTATTTATTTATTTTTCACATTATGTTTTCATGTCAAGCAAGTAATTTTAGTTTTCACATGTATCATGTTTCATTTACTGTATGATCACATTATTTTATTACAGGATTTATTTATTTTCCCACATTAATATTTTACATGTAGGATTTATGATTTTATTTTTCATGTGTGAATTATTATATAATTAATCAATTTTCACATATTAAATTTCCACATTTTATTTTTCACATACTCACGTATTGCTCACATGATGTCATGCATTACTTGAATTTCAGGATATGTGTGAAATGCACCTTTTTATGACATATTACTGGCACGGTCACATGTGTATGTGATTTTTTTTTTCTGTAATGGGAGTCAAAGCATACTTCCCAGGAAATCGTTTCTGAAAGTCTTCATGAGTTAGCATTGTGTGAGGGCCTGTGCTGCTTTTGAACATAAGTGAGCCAAATGTGAGCCTGTGTTTAAGTGCTTTTATGTGTTAGTATTAGGTTCAAATCTTAAGTGAGTGAGCGCAGAGCTGTGGAAAGTGAGGTCAAAGTAGAAGGAGACTGTTTGAATGTTTCGGAGTTGATGATCCTGAAATAGAATCATTACTCAAAGTGTTTACAGTCGACAACTTCCATCTTCTTCCTGTGTCTCACTCTGTGTCTCTGTTTCCAGAGAAGTGAGTTGAACACACAATGGGTGTGCTCATCAACATAAGTGACTGTTTAACACTCTGGTATCCAGGTGAGAGCAAAAACAGAGCTAGCGAGCGGGTGGCAGTTATTGGGAGAAGTCATATAGAATGACAGTTATTTGTCTGCATTCCAGGCAGACATTATTGTTTTTACTTAATGGAAACTGAATGAAAGACAGTTATGGCTTGTGGACAGTTTGCTTTTGCTTCCAAAAATATTGTGATTCCAAAACAGTGATAATTAAGGCCTGCTATGGAAACTTCTATTGCTAAGGAAATCACAGCACAATATAAACTTATTGCAAGTCAAATTGAATAAATGAATGTGGTTACAATTTCTTTTTTTTTTTTAATTGGTGTTTTGTAACAGTCCAGGTTTTTTCTTGCCAACAGCTTGTCTGAGTCTTCTTATCCAACTGTCAATATTTCAACCAATTTCTGTACTATTTTTCTTCAAATTTGCCAAGATATTGTTCAATGCAAATGTGAGAGTGATGTTTCACAGAATGAGGTTGTCCTACACAAACTGATGATCATCTGACACCAAACTTCATGCCAAGATGACTTCTCTTCTCCAAATATGCTCCACATATGACATCATATGATTGATTTTTTTCTCCTGAAAGATATTAGAAATCCATCCATGTTGATGCTAGTCAGTCATTTTTGACAAAGCCTGGTTTCAGGAAGTTATTTAGTGGTAACAGACCATTCCCAGAGTTTCTGAAAATTCACCCTTTATCATTGCAGTTTGGTCAGTCACACATGGGCCAATGCTGGCTTCCTCTGTTAGAAGTCTAGCTGTTTTTTAAAGACTGGGAATTACACTTATAAAAATGACCATTAGAAGGAATCCATCCTGAATTTATCATGTGATTCACAAGCATCACTGGTCTTTTAATAAATGCTGCAGAAGAGGCAAGGGTGTATCATCTCAGTCATTGTCAGTTACTGTCATCATTCCACTGTACCAGGACTGGCTGGTATAAATGGGCTAACTGGGCTAAGCCCACCATCTTTTTCAAGGAAAAATGCATTAAAAAATGCGGCTCAATTTTTAGCATCCCTATCATCTAATTTTTAAACTTTAATGGAACCAAGAACAACAGCACAAGTAAGTGGAACAGTAGTGGATGAAAAAGGATGTAGAGGCTGGGGCTGATTTCATTCTAGCCCATGCTGTAGATTCATGCAGCCTATCAGTGATAGTCATGTCAAGTGTTTACACTTGGTGAAACACCCCCTAGATTTTTTTTTTTTGTAAATGGACACAGATGAGGTATGTTTTCATAATATCTGGATCAAGCATAAAAGGTCTTAGCTATGACAATTCATGGGTAAACTTTCATGAGCAAACATTTTGCAGCATAAAAAGATCTTCCAGGTCAGTTAAAAACCTTATTTAATGTTGGACATGATGATTGTTTAAAAAAAACGTCAAACTCTTCTCAAAGCAGACAGTTGACCTTGGTAAAATAGCTTCCATTGAAGTATCATTCTCTGAATGTTTGTTTCTAAAGAGAGGTAACAGAAATGAGGCATTAGAGGGCTGGGCATTTGTTTTTGGCCAGACCTTTTGTCTCAATGTGTCCCTTATTAAGTGGAGATCTGTAAACAACAGGCACATTGTTCACTCTTGGAGCGGTGTAATATCGTAAACAGCAAACTCCTACAGCTGAACTCTCCAAGCTGGGAGCAGTTGCCTAAAGATATTAAAGCTTTTATCAAATAACTTGAGCCAGAGGAGGTGCCAGGCCTTGCCTTGTCTAACACAGTGGATGGATATTCAGAAACTACAAATATATTGTTTTAAGTTCGGACCCATGTATAGGCCTATCTGTCAGTATGGATACGTGTTTATTTTTTCGCTGCTATGTTTTAAATCATCAGCCCCAGTGATATCATTTGCACTGTGTTTTTTAATTACAATTGTGTTTTTGTTATGTCATGTATATAATTAAGTAAGGAATAAAACGTTTGGGAATGTGTATTTGGAGATGTCTTCAATAAAAACATGTTCCATTGTGTTCTATTTCTTTTATATCACAGCAATTTGCCAATGATGAATGACAAATCACTCTTTTTATTAATTTATAGTTGAGGTTAATGTTGTGGAACATCCCTAAAACATATATCTCTTACAGTATAGCAGATATAAACAGTCATTCCCTCATCAGCTGCGCTTTCTCTCTTCTGAAGTTAATAAGACAAAAAAGCAGCTTGTCATGTTACAGAGAAAATGTAAAGCTCTCTGTCCTGAAGATTTTCCTGAATTGGAAAACTTTGGAAATCTGACTTTTACAATGTGCTGACCTGGGAGACTAATTCATTAAATGCTAAATACGTAACCTCCTCAGAGAAAACTTAACCAGATCAATGATTATGCACATTTAAAAAAAAAAAATCAAGTTACTATAGAAGCAAGTAAAAGTAGATTAATATAAAGCCTTGATTTGTCTTGCTACTGGAACTATTGTCAGAGCTGCTATTATCAAAAATTATGTTGCATTTGACTAAAACTTGTAACTCAGAATTTCCAACTTGGAAAAACCAAAGAAGATGCCCCCTTAATTCGGAATTTCTACTCAAAACGCAAGATTGTCAATATCAAACCAGAGTTCAGCAAGTGATGTCAAATCAACATGGCAACTCAGGATCAACAGTAAACAAAGTAGCACTTTTCACCTTTGAATGAGTTATACTGTACAGTATATACAAGTGTTTGCTTGTACACATACACACATACACATACATCACTTGTAAATCTTTAACACTGTCTATACAGTTTTGAGGAGGAAAATATACATCACTCATCACAGTCAACTGGCTAGCATGTTGCTAACGAAAGAGTAACATGGAGGTGTCCATGTTTTTTTTCCCCAACTTTGTAGCTTGAACACCCAGAGGTTGAAAATGACATATTCTCAAGTTCTAAATTCCCATTTTGAGGTAAGCGGAATGTAGCATTGGGCTACACCTTCTGACCAATCAGAATTGAAACTTCAAGAGCACTGTGGTATAATTTCAATTAAAGTACACAAGTGTGCTGTATATCAAAAGCCTGGGACAGTCGTCTCATAAGGAATACAGTATGTGTAACAAAATATATTGACATTGGACAACACAATCATATGCAATAATGCAGTATGTGACTGGATAACAATAAATACAGAATACAAATTTTAAATGTAAGGCAGACCTCTCAGGACACTTGACATTATTGTGCAATGAATGGAGTGGTTTAGGTGATATATAGTAGAATGGAATTGATTTCTTAGTACAAAGTGTATAGTCTCAGATAGAAATTGGAATGAGGTCAGAGTTTGGTGGAAAGTAGGAACTGCTCCTGAGTCTGGAAACAGGCCCAGACACATCAATGCCACCTACTAGATGTGGATGAAGCCCTGCTCTGTTTGTATATACAGTGTCTCTGATGATGATGTGAGTTTTTCTCTTATTGTTAATGAAATCTTTTCAATCTCCATTGATAGTGGGCTGTTTTTACCCCTACAATGTTAGTGGCTATGGAAGGAGAGGTTACCATAGCAGGAAAGTGAGTTCACTATCTAAGTATTTAAGTGGATAAAATGCCTTCATGAAGTGCAGACTTCCTGTTGTACCTTATTGGGGTAGCTTCAGGAAAGGACTTAAATGATGTGCAATTCAAAGAATCTGAAGTCATCTACTTTTTTGACTTCTATTTCCTGTCCCACCCTTGTAAATACTCACAGTTGTTTTTACTATACCTTTACTATTGTACAATATTGCCTGACTGTTTGACACTTTATAGTCCTGAATCCTGGAATCCTTTTTATAAAACCACTGTGGGTTTACTGTGGTGGATGATAATGGTTTATCATCAGACAGTGTTGAACATTTATGGTAGCAAATCCATGATCCACCATTTTGTAATTATTTTAATTGGTAAGGGAACCATACTATACATATGTATGTACCAGGTACTTTGTTGCTGTACTGATCTATATCTATCTGTTTCTTTCACCTAACACTTTTGGATTTTGCTCACTACATTTTTAAACACTATAGCTGCATTTTTCTATAATAATATATTTATAAAGTCATACGGTGAGTTTTTGGCATCAGAGAGCTTCAAAAAATAAATCCAAACCCTTAACTAATATAAATTTCAATATTTGTTCCCATGAGAACAAGATCTAATACCCATCTGTTTGCTGCTATGTGCACTTTTGATTACCTCTGCCAAGGAGGTACTGTTTTGTCTGTCTGTTTGTCTGTTTGTTTGTCTGCCTGTAAGCAGGATTTTGCAAAACCTACTAACCCGATTTCAATTAAACTTGGTGAAAAGGTGTAGCATGGGCCAAGGAGCAAACCATTACGTTTTGGAATAGATCAGAGTCATGAGGCAGGTCCACGAATTTAGTTTCACTTTTGCTAACATTGCGGGATATGGCATTTGTTCTTGGCAGAAGTCTGGACTCAACAATGCTATACATCTTAAAATCCAGTAGATGTCAGTAAATTTCAATAGTAAAAACATAGCCAATGTAGAAATATGATCACTCCATATCACAATCCACATTCACAGATACTAATAATCCTCTGGGACACACATGTAGGCTAGTTGCTCAAATGTAATATAGAAAGCAGTCAGCATGGAGCACTCGGGGATAGTGGTTTTAAAATATGTGTTATTGTGAAACAAACAGGCTGCTGAATCATTGCCAGTAAGTACGGCTCATCCAGACATATAAAGTGGTTGTGGTTGCAGATTTGCATATCACAGAAGAGTCAACTACTGTCCTTGGTAGTGGTCTGTGCTCTCCGAGTGCCCTTCTAGTTTTATCATTCCACTAGTTTACATAATCAGAGTTATCATGCTAGCTAATATTGAAATTAGGAATAAAGCTGTTGTTAGCCTTGGCTAACAGGGTCCTATATAGGTGAAGACTAAAGCCATTGCAAATCATTCATCAGAGTACTTTTTCTACCAAACAGTACAGCACCAAAATCTTTAGTTGTGTAGTGGTCACAGAAGCTTCTTTATATTTTCTGATGCTTTTTTCTGGTGGATTAGAAGGCATCATTTAAGGATCAAAGTTAATGTTCAGGATTTAGTTTTAGCACATAAATATAAAACTACTGTTATAGAAAATTAATCCACATCTTCTAACCAATCAGTATAGAGAATCAAACAGCACTGTGGTACAAACTACTATAAACTATAAACAGAAATACAAAAAAAAAAAAAATATCTATGATTAAGGCCATTGATGACCAGAGAAGCGGATGCAGCTTAAACATAGATTCATGTGTTCATACAGAAAGTAGCTTTCTAAGCTTTGACCAGTCCCTCTAAGGCTCGAGAGTCACCATAGTGACAAATACAGCATGACACGATCTCTCTAACAAGGTGTAAGAATCGTGAACACATGCTTATACACCTCTACAGGTGTTGGTCTGAAGCATACCTTGAGTGAAACAGGTAGAGGCTTGCCACAAAGGTAGACGCATGCCAATGAGTGATCCGGTTGTCATTCCTGACTCCATGTTTCATGTTTGTTTTGGAGATTCCACCATGACGACACAAAACGAGTGAAGCTTTGTGGAAATAAATCCAGTTGGTTCTATGGGTGATCCTCAATGGGGCTTCCCCAGGGAGTGAATCACCTGGGTTTGTCATGTTACCATATTAGGTGTCTCCCTTTAAAAGCCTGTTTTCCTCATTATAATAAACAGTAGGTGTGTGGGTGGAAACTGAGTCAAAGCAAAATGGGTTGGTCTGTTGGTGTTGGGCAGTATGGGTCTGACTGGGGTCCTCATTCAGACACTAGGTGGCGTTATGTTAGAGTTTTTAAGCCTGGATAGTTGGAAGCAGTGAAATAACTGTGCTTGAGTTGGTTTTACCCAATGTTTATAATGTTCCAGCTGTGTGAGAACAGAATTATTTGACACACTGTATATCATAGTTTTATCTACTTTGTTATTTATTGGAGGTGGTAAAGATCAACTTTGACAAAATGTACTCTGTCCAAACAATCCCGTTCTTTTTTTTGTTGAACTTATGTTTTCCTTTCTTTTTTTCCAAATTGCAAACCACACTGTAAAAAGTGTGACAAAATAATTTGGTATCCTAGCAGTAGTATAATACCATATTGGAGGCGAGGACTGTTGATTTAATTTGAGGTGTTTGTTTATATCAGTGAGGTCTGTATTTATCTGTCACTGTGCAATTTCAGTCAAAGCAAACAGTATCTGTTTTGACTCGTTTTTTAAAGTGCATTGCAAGTCATCTCTTTTTCTCATACTACAGTATATCATATATACCAGCTGACCTCTACATGATGGAAATGATAAATGAGGCATAGTACTGGACATACTTGTTTTTCCTTTTTTGGGCCAATTTTTCCCCCAGACAGTAGGAGGGTGCGGTAAAAACCCATAATCTGTGGGCGAGTATGTTACGCACATTAATACACAATGTCATGGCATGTTGCATTTGCTGTGTGCTCATCCTCAGCGATGCCCCAAGTCATGACTGGGTCATGGCGTCTGTACACCCACATGCTCTTAATGCTGACACACACCTATCATAAACACTCACCCTTCTACCATGCCAAATATAGCAATGATCATCACCACACACACACTGTTCACACAGATGAGTAATTTAACGTGATTTGTTCAGCACCATCAGAATAAGTGTCCCCAGGGGAGCACTTTCAGATAGACTAGACTCAAGGAACTCTCACTGACTGTCAATAACATCATCTGACATGTTAATCACAATACACACTTAACACCCACTGAGCTCACCAACGGGGAAATGAGATGAGGTCTGTCAGTTTGATTCATCCAGGTTAAGTGTGTAATTATTTCATGAAGTACAGTAAGAGCATGTGTGCTTGTTCTTTTGAAGGAGTTAAACAGTTTGATCAAACTGAGCATAACTTTGTTAATCTTAAGCCCTATGCTGAGTCTTCAAAAGTTGTGTGCAAGTTGCAGACAGACTATATTATCACTGAACCAATCCCTCATCCATTAGATGTTTTGAGTCATTGTGTTGTCCTGACCTGATAAAATAAGAACTGATAAATGCTCTCTCTCTCTCTCTCTCTCTCTCTCTCTCTCTCTCTCTCTCTCAAAGAAATAAAAAGCATTAATGTGCTGAAGACAGTGGGGAAAAGTCATATGATGTGGTTGTCAAATTTTTTTTACATGAAATTGTAGCCACTTTTAAGTTATTAACTTGTACTGTTAATAACTTAACATACACAAAGCAACAAACAGTTATCCCCTGTATCCCCTTGCAGTTCCAGCATTACGGCCAGTGCTGGCATGTCAGGTAAACTGATGGCCATGTACACAGTTAATACTCTTTCATTTTTCAATATAGTTTCTAGCTCAGCTCATAATTTAGGGTGCCTTCAAACCTATTTATATTTGCTGAGTCCGAATTAGAGAAAAATTTATACTTTTGATCTTGGGTTGGTTTCACAGTGCAAATCGTGAAATGAACCAAAAAGGAAAAAAAAAACCATTGAGGAGGCTGAGGAGGGTGTAGACCTGAAAACATACTTGCTAAACTCTTTTGAGTAAACATATCTTTGGCAAACAAATCTTTGGGCAGTAACCACAATCACCCAAGCACAGAAAACCTGGAGTCAGCTCTAAATAAATGATTAGTTAATTATATAAATAACTAGTATAAATCTTTTTTTTTTTTTTTAGCGTCATATCCTATGTTTTTTTTTCTCTTTTTGTTCTTCAGTCCAGCACACCTCCCATTTCTGCAGTTCTACAGCTCTGTCCTTTGGCTCAGTTTGAGCCTGATGGTCCCAGTTTAGCAGTTCATATCAGAAAAAAAAACATGTTCATGGGGACCAGACAAATGTCAAAAATGTGTGTATTTTTATTAAAATAAGACATATGGCAAACTACATACTTGCCTCCAAACATGATTACACACACCCACATGAACACATCCTAAGAGACATAGACACATGATTTACGTTTAGGTTGAAATACAGAGGAAGATGAATAAAAACCACCAGAACAGGCAACTGGTCAAAACTCAATTCAACATCCAATTCAAACTCAAACATTGAACAAAGTCTTGTAGTTGGGTCGATTCAAGGTCATGTCACTTTCTCACTACAATTGAACCACAAAAGAGTTTTCTTGGAATTAAACAAAGAACACCTCATGCAGACACTCTAAGAATGGTTATTTTGTTCCACACCTGATTGCTGCATTATCCTCTGTCATTTAAAATGGACTAAACACTGCATATGGGTAAGCAACCTTAGGCTCAATAATTGATTTGATCAAATGACCTTCACTCAAATTTAGAGACACAGAGAAAGAAAAAGTGCAGAGACGTTTCACTCATTGCTAGCACATTAAACCATATGTGAAATTTACTTTACATACACAGGAAAACCTTGGCTTAAAGCTGAACTAGCTGAACTTTAGGGTAAGAATGGTTCAGGAGTTTCTGAAAGTGCACGCTGCGTGATGGCCGAAACATGCACCCACATTACATTCATCCATCAACTTGTGTTCATTTGCCTGCGTTGCACATTTCAAACTCTCTTTAAAGAAACCCTTTGATGAGATCAAATCTGTCTGCAGCTCATGGGTTTATATAAAGTAAAAAGGATTCAGCTTGGTTGGAGATCACAATGATCTTTTTAGTACACAACTGTAAATGTCTGACTGATATTATGTGCTGTAAAGGCCTTGAACAGTTCAAGTGGTTTTGACCAATTGCTTGTTTCAGTGGTTTTTATTCATCTTACTCTGTACTTCTGTAACACGGCCTAAATATGAACCTTGTGTGTGTATGTTTCATAGGATATATACATGCATGTAGCTCTTTGCCACATGTCTCATGATAAAATGAATGCAGAACAATTTTGACATTTGTGGAGACATTTGTTTGGCCCTCATGAACAAAAGGGAGTTTTTACCACTTTTATTTAAATAACTAAAAGAACCAAATGGTTTCCTTTAAGGTCCTTGGTTTAGGGTTACAGTTACAATGAGGTATAAGCTTAGCAATAATTATCTATAGTAAGGGTACAGAGAAAAGGCCAGAGAAATAAAACACACTAAGCATGCTGTCATGAGAAAATAATCAAAGGTGGGAAGAATGATTATTTTCCAATAGCAGCACAACAGCAAGTGTTTTCTTTCTTTCACTGATATCACAGCAATCTGCCAACATTACCAACAT
>JAOTRR010000051.1:10437448-10454117 GCA_028570945.1 Gogo arcuatus
TTTCCATGATTTGCAAATCATCACATTCTGTTTTTATTTATGTTTTACACAGCATACCAACTTTTTTGGAATTGGGGTTGTAAATAACCACACCAGTGTGTGAGTAGCACTTCTGCAAGTTAGTGTTCCCAGCAACCAATCACTGATCACCATTGCTCGCATCGACCAATCACTTATCTCCATTTTACCCAGCAACCAATCACTAACCTCCATTTTTCCCATCGACCAATCACTGATCACCATTGTTTACCCCACCTCTACAGTTCTTTATTTTAAATTCTCTTCTTATTAATCTAGCACCTTTTTGAGCATGTGTTAGCTACTCTCCTCTGAAAAGAGATGATAACACTTCACAAGACTTTCAATCAGTCTATCCACAACCAAGGTCACTAAACTTCTGTTCACACTCACCTATAACCAAAGGTTTACCTGTAAAAACCATAAAATCACTCCAGCATTCGTGTCTATGATGCTACTGAACTTTATTTTTGTATCAGTATTTTCTGTTTGTTTGGGTTTTTTGTTAACTTTGATTTGGGTTTGTACTGGATTTAGATTTGATTAACTCACATCATGTTTGCACATCGCCCAATCTTTTGCCTGTTTCTGGGTTTTGATTGTGCCTTGCTCTTTGGTTTTAATCTCTGCACATTTCTTTACCTTAACCTCTATCCTGCATTTGTATCCATCAAACTTGTGCAATGTCATGACTTCATAATGACAGTGTTGTGTGCATTAGCATTTTATTTTATTTTTTACCTTAAATTTGGCTGAGTTTGATTTCACCGTTTGTAATATCATCACTGTTATGAGATTTTGACATCGAAGAAATGCACTGATCTACAAAGTCAGTCGTAATGAAGTTATAATATAACTCAGTCTGGAAAGTGTCATTAAACAACCTTGTGTCATATGACTCAAGTTTTAGGACAAAATTGACTACAACAGTCTTTATGACAGTTGATGCTTCTTGTAATAAGCTTTCATAAACGTTTATGTAAGTTTGTGTTAGTTGTCATGAAGGGCCTATGAACACTGCTGTTATTATATGTCAATCAAATATTGCACTTTGAAAGATAATAGATTAAAAAAAAGGCAAACTTTATTCACAGACTTAGACAATAAATATGCAAGTACATGCATTGCACATGGTATGATGAGAGGTCAGTGGGTTTTTTCAGGTTTTAAAATTTGAAATACTTTTTTTTTTGCCATTTGCTATATAACCAGCAACTATGCTTCTCATGTATTAGACAGCACCATCAATCATCCATCACTGGTATGAATGCACAATTGTGCACTCACAATTAGACTAAATAAACTCCCACACAATCAAATCCCACTTGTTTTTCCCATCAGTAATGTAATTTAGTTTATGAATTAGTGGTTAATGAACAATTTCCTTCCATCTTCATCATCATGTCAAGAGACACATTACAGAGAGATTACAGAGAATGAGACCGACATTCAATGACACTACTTCCTATCCATCATGGCATGGAAAATAGTGGACCACATTACAAACTGAACATGGAAAAAAAAAGATGGGAGGAAGCAGACGTAGAATGAATGAGTCAATCTTTCGCTACATGTGGGTTCCCTCTAGGAAGCAAACCCATCCCCATCTTTCACACAGTCTCCCTGTTTTCTTCTCACAGAAAGCCGAGTGTGATCTGAAACAGGAATCAACTGTTCACTTCCTCCATGTGTGAGGCAGCACAGCTGCACAGAGGAAACCCAGGGGAATGTTCAAGGTCATAAGTTCAGATAGGGTCACATCACCAGGTCACATCACCTGTGCTGAATGGAGAACTTTTCGCTCTGTATAGAATAAATAACAGTGCTTACTTACCATGATTGTCACTAGTGGAGTGAAAGGAATTCTTCTATACTGTCTGAATATATTTATGTATATATATGAAAATAAAGAGGATTTGCAGCCCAGAGACATATACTTTCAGAGAACCCAGAATTTTTAACTACACAGGACAATACAGGGTTAAAAAAGGTGAACATCATATAAACATGGCACCAGTGTGGGCACTGTAGAAACAGTAGTCATAATGCACAGAGCCAGTAAGTATATTAAATTATGACACAACGTTGAATTCTCAAATCTGATTGGTCAGACGGTGTGGATTAACTTCTTACACAGGGACTTGTATAGCAGACGGTCCACATAATCTAAGTCTAATAATAATAATAATAATAATAATAATAATAATAATAGGATTTTTTAAAATGTGGTGTTTTCACAAAGAAAAACATCAGTGATATGTGGTGAAGTTTTCTTTTAGCAGATGTTTCTTTAACATTTATGGAAGGAGTCTTGTGTGTCAGAACTTTGTAATGGTCAGTATGTTTTCCAACAAGGGAGAGTCTTCAGGATAGAGGGAGTTTATACTTTCTGGTTTCTCTGTAACTGACAAGCTGCATTTTTTTGTCTTATTAACATCAAGAGGGCTGGTCATGTAGGAACTGTTTATAACTGCTATAACATAAGCAATAACAGGAACTAACTTTTCTCATGGTTGTTCCATAAGACTAAATGTAACTATAAACAGTTAAAAAGCGCAATGTGTCATTCATCCGCTTCACTTCAGGCTGTATCACATCATCCTGGAATGGATTATTATTACTGCTTGTCATGTGTTATTCCTTCCATAACGGGAACAACTTTACTTAATGCTCATTGGCTCATTGGGACATATGACACCTATATAAGCCTGCATAATTCATGACAATTGATATAAACCTACATAAATATTTATAAAGACTTGCTCCAACATGTCAGGCGCTGTAAAGACTGCTTTCAGCAATTTTGATGTCAAGTCACAGATTTTCCTTGACATAAAGTTGTGTTATGATGCTTTCTGGACTGACCTATGCTAGAAGGTCATGACAACTGACAGTCTTCTGAGCATGGTGATTGTTGGAAACATTGACATGAAAAGTCCTCTGTAATGCTGGAATAGTGAAGGGTTTGTTAATTAGAATAAGCAAACTGGAATGAAATCTGTTCTTTTAAGTTTTTAGACACAGGGATGTCTTCAGGATGGAGGATTTTGTACTTTGTGGTTTCTCTGTAACATGACAAACTGATTTTTTTTTTTTTTGTCTTGGGAGTGAAGTTTACAGCTACAATAACATAACTGATAATAGGAACTAACTTGTTTCATGGACATTCCATAGCATTAAATATAACTATAAATGAATATTAGAAGATATGGCGTTATTTAATAATTTTTTTAAATTGCAATCGTTGGTAAGTTACTGACGTGTACAAGAATGAAAAATGCTTCAGTTCATGCTGTTATTGGAAAATATTCAACTTTGGGATAGTACAAATAATTCTGCTTTGTATCAGGACACATCACACTAACCCATCCTTGATTATTTTCCCGTAAAGGCACACCCTGTTGTGTTTTATTCCTTCTATGGCAAGGCAAGTACTTCAAAGGACTGCCATCCCTTCTTCAGTGAATCCCAAGAATCCCATGGAGTGGTTAATGAATGAATGAATGAATGAATGAATGAATGAAAAATAGTACATGGGTTTAGTTTTGGTGATGTCTCAGTAAAGTATTACAAGGAAACTATGACTAGATCAGTTCAGTGCAATATGTATGACATGGAAAAGTAAGCCACAATACTTATGGCATTTGTTATTTCTCAAAGAGTTAATTGTAAGTTCTCTCATTTCTCAAGCATGCCTTGACCCACTTGACCTAAAGAGGCACTGTATGCTCACCACCACACTACAATTCAAATGTAGTACCATTTCTAATGGGTCTGGCTTCCCTCACACTCACTGGCTTTACATGTTGGATCAAACAGAGCCAGGTGAAAAACATTATTATTAATAATGTTTCCTGGCTGTTTATATATTAAGAAGTGTATTGTAAATGACTTGGACCCAAACAGGATGTAGTGCTTCGGGACAGAAACCTTTCATGAACGTGTCTGTGGTGTGAATTGTGCTCAGTTAATATGCAACTGTTTAAACTGCTTCTTGTCAGCCTATTAGGCTTTTGAATTACCTGAGTGAAGAAGCATCCAAATTTTAAAATAATAATATTATTTAGTGGTGTAGGACATAGTACAGTTTCAATGCTTCCAATAGAAAATAAATAATGTTACTACATACTGCAGTGTTGGCATTCACAGGGGAGGGATCTGGCTTTATTTTAGATATTTAATCATACTGGCTATGTTTATAGTGATCAAAAAAAGTTCATTGCTGATTCTTCTTCTTGATTGCCCTAGGTATCCGGCTAGTCAGACATCCTTCAAGCGCAGCCAGGACAGGGAAAATGTAATAGTCCAGATGGATTAAAAACAGTTTCTGAATCACGAGTACTCCATGACAGGCTTCTCCCAAGCACATTTACGCACATGTAGAGACTCACACACATCCAGACATCCTTTTGATGTCTTTTCCTTAGAAACTTTGCCTTATTTTTCAAATCTCTTTTGGCTTTCGTCTCTGCATGTGCATATGGGATTGTTTGTTGGTTGTAAATGCCTACATCATGTAAGAATTCTCGAATCTGATTAGTCAAAAGGTGTTGATTAATTTTTTTGACAGTAGTGCTGGCTGTAATTCAGATCACACGTTTATGCCAGGGACTTTAAGCAAAGACGGCTGCAAGGACTGGGGGATTGCTGATAAGTGTAATTGTTAAGTGTTCTCTAAGGAAATGTTTATGTAGCATTTTTGGAAGGAATCTCCAGTGTTAGAGGTAAAAATTCAACTTTAAGTTTTCAGACATAGGAAAGCCTTCAAAATGGACAGCTTTGCTTTTTCTCAGTAAGATAAACTGTAATTTTTTTCTTATTAATTCCAAGAAAGAAAAAATAGGCTGTTTAGTTGTACTGTAAATGTCTACATTATGCATGTACTTTCCGTTTGGATTGGTAATTTGTCATAGAGCATGCCATTCCTTCATCAGGCTATGGCTCAGCTGGAGTAACTTTCTCCATCATCTCACATGCTGCCAACTTCAAAGTCAGTCCATGGCTCTAGCATCTCAGCGGTTTGATTCAAATGCTTCTAAACTTTGTCTAACAGATTAATCGTTTTGGACACGTGGTACTTCAGTGATGTTAGACTCCCACTCCTTATTCCTCACAATACTAGTCACAGCCCTGAGACAGCATAAAAAACTCACCAAGTGTCCATGTTCTCATGACCAGTGTGGGGAGTCAGTCTTATAGAGCATCACACAGGGGCCACGGCATTTATTGTAATCTTCCTTTCACCATCCATGATAGACTACAGCTGCTCTCATGCACTCTCTTTATCGCTTCCGGCAGACCAGACACACCACAGACCAAGACGTGTAATAGCACATCAGGCCAAACTGAATCAGTGATTCTTTGAATCATGAGGTTGTGGCCTCAGTCTTGGTGGGGGTGTGTGAATCAGGAACCCTTCAGTTACTGCCTCCTAGATTCTGTGGGTTTGTGAGTCAGGCACTGATACATTAAAATAAAGAAACAGTAGGCAGAATGGGAGTGTATAGCAGGGCTGACTCTGCTCCGCCCAACTCTTCTAAACCTTATAAAGCCAAGCTTGTGGTTTTGAAATCTTTTTTGTTTTCTTCTGGTGTGTTTTAAATTGGAGCAGTGTGTGAGCCTGATGGCTGCCATGCTGAGTGTTTGCAGAAATTCCCCTTGCCCTGTTTTGGCAGGAGTGTGAGATGATGTGTGAGGTGAACATAGTGTTTGCCAGTGATGCTGGCAGAAACTAGACTCTCTTCTTCTTCTTCTTTTGCTAATTCTTGTTCTTGTTTTCTTGTTCTTCTTCTAGATGGTCTTTTTCTTCTGTTTTTTCTTTTCATTTGGTGGAGCTGAGTGTAACTGAGAAAGATTTCTTCTTCTCCTCCTCCTTCTTCTTATTCATTTTCTCAGTCTTCTCTTCCTCCCTCTTCTTCTCTTTTGCTGAAACTGAGTGTAGTTGAGAAAGATAACTATCACTATGCTTCCTCTTCTTCTTCTTCTTCTTCTTCTCTCTTTTATCCTGCTTTGGTGAAAGTGAGTATAGCATAGAAAGACATCCAAGTCCATTACCACCACCATCATCATCATCATCATCATCTCCTTCTTCTTCTCTCTTTTTCTCTTTTGCTACAGCTGAGTATAGCTCAGAATCTACATACTTTCCATTCATCATCATCATCATCATCATCATCATCGTCATTTTCTTCTTGTTTCTTCTTCTTATCTCCATATCTCTTTTTCTCATTTGGTGAATCTGACTGTAGCTGCAAAAGGTATCTAAGTCCATCCCTAATCATCATCATCATCATCATTGTGTGTGTGTGGTGCCCTGCGATAGACTGGAGTCCCATCCACATCAAGTCCAGTGTTCCCAGGATAGGCTCCAGATCCACCGTGCCCCTGCCCAGGATAAATCACTTACTGAAGATGAACGTTCTATTCACAGGCTGTTACTAAAACCACCCCAAAGGTATACCTGCACCCTAGGTAGCTAGCTATGTAAATTAGCGAAATTAAACTTCCTAATTACTAGATCTTCAGTTAAACAAAGTTAAGGACTCTGGATATGGATGACCACAGACAATGATTGTTAACTAATTATTTTCAAAAGAGGTAAAAAGATGCTATGGTTTATTTTGCTAGGGTAAAGCCTTTACTGTTTCCTGTAACTTTCTGACTAAAGAATCAAATCATATTTTAATATCATTTTTATGACAAAACTGACAATCAGTATAAACTCATATATTGGCTGTAGTTAAATTTACGACTTTAAGACAAAAGCAGATATATAAAAAAATTGGCAATGTTAAAAACTCCATATAATAATATAATAAACTGAACAATGTTCTTCCCTCATTGTTCCCCTGTGATTATACATCAAGCTCCCCCACCTACTAAATCCTAATTTAACCTCTGGTGCTGTCCAAAATGTCTTCATAGTCTGAAATGAGGACTCTTTTTGGTAAAAAAAAAAAAAAAAAAAAAAAAAAAAAAAAGAGATTTTTCCCATGAAAATCATATGCTTACATCATATCTTCCAGACAGGACTCTCCAGGTTTTTTAGAGTAAGCTGCATTTTGTATACTCTGGCTCTGTCCCATGTTTACTTCTTTGTATATTCGCTTTTTCCTGGCTGTACAGTTGGTGTCATGATGTCACATCCGTGGCTGGAAGTTTTAGAAAGAGTACTGACACCACGATGATGATGTGACTTCCTCTGGAACTGCTTTGTCACTGTATTTCTGTGTTAATTACTTAAATCAGTACAGGAGTATATTCCCAGAGACTGCACACACTTTAGGGCTGCATTGTAATGCTTTTCCTAACCACTTTACGTATCTGTGGTACTTTTCATTGTGCAACACTGTGTTTTTGATATGACTAGTGCAATCAAAGATACTTTCAGAAATGGCCATGTTTATTATATGTCCATTTCCTTTGGGGGAAAAAAATGCTTTGCTCAGATTCTCCCTAAAGCCTGGTCATGTAAAGATTATATTTTTAACTGGAGGTGTTTTGCAAATGATAAATGCTTCATCTTCTTCTTTGGAAAGGCAGGCATGATTTCTTCAAATATAATATAATGTTCCTGGGTTTATTTTTCCACTTTGAACCAATTGCGCTTCCTAGCCATGTCCGAATGAATTTCCTACTTATTATCAGTGATGGAAAACACAAAGTACAAAACACATGGACTTGAGTAAAACTACTGCTATTGTAGTAATAATTCACTTGACTAAAACTAGTGATCAAGAAAATGACT
The DNA here is from genome assembly GCA_028570945.1 of Gogo arcuatus. Lineage (NCBI taxonomy): Eukaryota > Metazoa > Chordata > Actinopteri > Siluriformes > Anchariidae > Gogo > Gogo arcuatus. The sequence goes on from JAOTRR010000051.1 coordinate 10,445,214, forward strand.
GAAGTATGAATAAATGTCATCTGCTGAAAAACTACTTGAGTAATTACTTTACACATTACTTTTTTCATGTCTACAATTGACACAACTAATCCGAAAATGTCCTATTTTGTATAATTTCATAAGCTCAAGTGAACACCACCTCCATTATCGACAGTAAATAAATAAAGGTAAACTTAGCTAGCTAGCTATCTTATCCAAATGCTTGGCTAAGTTGGGGTGGTTTGGAGTTTTGCAGCTTGATAGGTTCTGTAGCTGCCTAGCCAATGTCTCATGTTAATTTTACATTTTTCTAGCTATGTAGTTAGCTACCTAGCAAAATGCCCCATGCACATTAATCTGAGCTTTACCTATAAGCTGTAGCACCACATTGGTATGTTTTACACAACAGGCAATTGCTACTGAACATCAAAATGACATCTGAGGTTTAATGCAGAGGTTTCATACTGTAAAACATCAAAACATCTAACTAGCTCACTCAGCTAGCTATCGGCTTACCTGTACGTTTCAGCAGGTTGGATGTTGAGCTGTGAAATGCCAATATATTCACAGGTTTTGACTCGCAAAAACCTGTGATACTGTTTCCTTTAAAGCATTTAAAACTAGACTAGAGATAGCTGATGGGACAGGGATGCCCATATGTCTCCACTGTCTCAGACATTGCTGCTGCTGCTGACTAAGCATTTGACATCTGTGTAGATTATCAGCAGGAAGCTGATGTTTGATTGAATTGTTTAAAATTTTTCATATGCTGTTTTTTAATTGCCTTACAGTTTTCAGGAGTAACGTGCATTTTTTTACTCTGTAATGGTGATCAAAATAAATGTAGTGAAGTTGCTTACTTTGTTTTTTATTATTATTTTAAAAAACTCAATTAAATCAGTTTGTTCAGTCTGTTACCATCTCCTGCCTTCAGGACACTGCCCCAGCACACAGCCACATAATTTGTGTATGGATCCCTTTGTCTCCATTGCATCCTCCATTCTCATATAAACTGTTCATTTGCCAACTGTTTAGCAGTTTTTTTTGTTGCTTTAGGAGTCTCCCTTAAATTCTGAAAAACAGCCAAATAAAACACACAATGTGTTCATGAGTCCATTTATAACTATGTGCTTACAAATTCACACATAGATAACTCTCACACAGAATATAGACAAGTATGTTTAGATATTTCCCCTGAGCTTCTGTTTAATCTGATGTATTGTGCTTCATGAGTGATGTATGATGGGTCGTAACAGGAGCTGCAGAGCAGCTGGGAGATGGGTTTGTACAACGGGAACAGAATAACATTACAAATTAAACAAGGGAGACACTAAAACTTTCCTCTGACATTCTGTGTGGTTTTGTCTTCTGAGAAAAATCCACATCAAAAAACAACACACACTTCAGCCATCGCCTTGTCTGGTCTACTTCACCCTTCATTGTGTGTGTTTTTCAGGGTTTGCAGCAGGGGAAACACACATAGGGCATCTCGGGTTCAGAGCTATGTTAACGTCAGTGGATTGGACATCTGTGATCTCAGAAAGAGCGTGGGATGAAAGAGATGAGAGGAAGAGAGAGATGAGGGAGAATGAAATAGTGATGGATTCCCTCAGCGTTCTTTCACCTCTGTGGTTCACATCACTTCTTGGACATCTATGACTTCATTGCAGTCACACCTGAAACACCCACTGTGTGATGAAATGTGCATCTGCCCATCAGCATGATGCCGCTTTCTCCTTCTCAGCACATCTTTGTTCCTCCGAGCCTCCTTTCATCTTCCATTCCTGTCATTCAGATGCTGTGGTCAGAAGGAGACAGAAGTGAAACAGTGTTGCAATGTCTCAGCCTTTCAGTTTTGGGAAAATACTGGCTGCCACCGTCATCACAGTTTATTCTTTCAGTGTTGGTTAGAAATCCCTGAGATCCTTCTCCAAGTCTGCAAGTAAAAATGGACTTTGTGGTAAATTTTTAACATCATAATCTGTTACTGCAAGGTTATGTCAGGAATAAAACAAAATGGGGCATGCTGTTATAGGAAAATAATCAACGATAGGGTGGCCTGATGTGAAGCAGAGTTACTGTTACCACACCAATGGCGGAAAGGTTGACTGTTTTCCAATAACAGCACATCAGCACATTACTCTTTTTACACCACAGCAATTTATATATTACATGGCGAGCCCCATGGTCTTTCCAGACAAGGGGGTTTGAACATTCAGCGTGGGTGGAGACAGGCCCTTTGATAACTGAGAAGGCCTATGGCGGCATGGCAGTCTTTGCCACAGTTCAAGCACAAAAAAGAGGAAGACGTGGGGGGCAGATGCCCTGTTCTTCCTTCTTTCGCGGCGAGCCTCGTGCTTGGCAGCACGTTGTCTCTCCAGCACAGTCACTCCAGAAGACGCTTCTCTCTTCCAGTGAGGGCAATTGTTGGCAATATCATACCAGGTGTCGGGATTTATACCACATGACTTCAGGTCTTGTTTGCACACGTCCTTGAAGCAAAGACGAGGGTGACCCACCGAGTGAAACCCATGGATGAGCTGGCTGTACAGCAGGTCCTTGGGGATTCTCCCATCTTCCATGTGATGCAGGTGGCCCAGCCTGCCAGAATACCATAGATACTGGGAGTGCCAGCATGCTTAAGAACATCTGTATTGGTGACTCTCTCTGTCCATGAAATTCCAAGAATATGGTGGAGACAGCGTAGGTGGAATGAATTTAGCTTCTTTTCTTGGCGTGCATATGAAACCTAAGAATCACTACCATAGAGTAGAATACTCAGGACGCAGGCTTTGTACATGGTCACCTTGGCACTAGAGGTCAATTTGCTGTTCTCCCATACTCTCTTCTTTAGACGTGACATAGCTGCAGATGCCTTAGCGATTCTGTTACTTATCTCCATGTCTAATGACAGGTTTAAAGTTATGGTGGCCCATAGGTAGGTAAAGGAGTCCACTGACTCAAGCACTTGACCATCCACAAGAATATGTGGTGGAGATGCAGTGTCCTGTCCTAAGACCTTGGTCTTCTTGAGGCTGATTTCTAGCCCAAACTCCTTGCAAGCATTTGAAAAATGATTAACAAGGTGCTGGAGATGGTCCTCAGTGTCAGCAACAAGAGCTGCATCATCGGCAAAGAGGAGTTCGCGAATAACCACCTGGCACACTTTGGTCTTCATATACATGTTCATAATTTACATATATAATATGTATTATTATATTATAATAATATGTACATTAAATATAATTTACATATTATTATAATTTACTTCATAATTTACATATTATTATATTTTATATTAACATTATATTTTACCAATTTATAGTTACAGTTCTGAAACATCCACCAAACAAGTTACTACCTGTTGTCACTTACTTTATAGCAGCTATAAACAGCTGCTCCCACATGTTCTGTTGAAGTTAATGACACAAAAAATTCAACCACAGAAAGCACAATGTCCCCTGTCCTTAGACCTTGCCTTGGTGAAAAGCTTTACCTCTGACCATTACAAAGCGCTGACACTGGAGACTCCTTCCAAAAATGTTTAAACAAACATTGCCTTACAGAAAGCTTCACCACATCAACGACTACACTTTGTTAAATAACAACACTTTTTAAAATGCGTTTATTATTAGGCTTAGATTATGTGGAGCAGCATCATAGATGTTACAATAATAGAAACAATAATATATTAGAACAAGAGCATTAATATAAACCTGAATATGAAGCCTGAACTACTATCAAAGCTGCTGTTATAGAAAATTAATCCAGACCTTCTGACCAATCAGATTCAAGAACTCAACAGCACTGTGATGTAGTTGTAAATGATGAAGCCTGAGCACACTCTTTTAGCAACATCTCACGTCTAGATTATTAGAGCTGAGCCAAGCGTGGATTAAATGCACATTACTTGTTTTAAAAGTGCAAAAATAGTCTATCCTACAACACTGTTCCATTTAACTCTTACACTTCAGTCACTCACTAAGTACTTTCCACGAATGGTTTCTGTTAAGAACCAGATCCAACATGGCCTTACACTTCATAACAATTCACACAAATCAATTCATATGAGAAGTTAAATAAAGCTGAACAAAGCTTAAGGGTTAGGAGTGAGTGGGGTTAAAGTTCATACCATTTCTTACATCTTCATTTGTATTAAATCAAATGAATTCTCGCCACAATGCCCTTACATCTTCGCAATTTGTAGAAATTATTTATATCATATTCCCTGATCTCTTGGAAAGTCTGTACAAGGTTCCATGAACTCAAATGAAGTCATAAAGGTATTAAATTTTAACCCCCATGCCAGCTCTAACTTTCCATTATAATTTTTCCTACCAATTTAGTCATATGAGTTTTTATGAATTTCCAAGCACAAGAAGATACTGACTAATAACTATTACTATAACCTAGTGAATCATGTTGTATTCTTTCTAATATATTATGATTTCTATAGTAACAGATCACTCAGAGACTTGTATAACGGGTGCTCACATAAACAGACTTAAAAAGCACATGTAATTGCTGATATGATGAAGTTTTCAGTGAGGAGATGTTTAATTAGTGTTTATGGAAGGAGTCTCCAGTGTCAGCACTTTGTAACAGTAAAGCAAAAATCTGGTAAATCTTCAGGAGAGAGGACTTAGTACTTTCTGGTTCTTGGTAACATGACAAGCTGCATTTGTTTTATTGTTGTTGCTGTTGTTGTTGTTGTTTTGTCTTATTACAGAGAAAAATAAGAAGGTCCCACTGTTTATAGCTGCTATTGCATTTGTTCTACAACATTAAAAGTAACTAAAAACAGATAAAAAGTATGACGTGTCATCCTTTAATAATTAAAGAAACTAATCCTTAGCAAATTGCTGAGGTATAAAAGTGAATAAAACACTTCAGGGTGTGCTGTTGTAGAAAAATAATCAACTTCAGGGTGGAAACATAACGCTGCATGCCATGTTAATTTTCCTAGAACAGAACCTCCACGTGTTTTATTTCTTACTTGTTAAATAATTTCTGAGGAAATAGAATCCAAGCCTTATGATTTTGTATGTTGTGGTTTTTATGCACTATTCTTGTGAAAAGTACTGTCTGCTTCATAAACTACATTCTCTCCAAACTTCCACTATCTACACAGAAAAACTCCTCCATCTACACATCTTCATATCTCTGTGGTTTCAAAACGTCTTCCATATACTTCCTTTTTTAGCCTTAATTCGTTTTCTATAGAGAATGGCTTTATGTAACAGCCATGCGTCGGCAGTGACGCACGTCTCAGATCTTAGTGTCGCTGTCGTTTTCTCGCTCATTCCCCTGTTCCCTTGGGTCCAAACCTGACTTGTCACTCTCATGTCTCTCGCTGGAAAAAGCCCATCGCTCACACTCCTCCGACAGTTCAAAGCCCAACATTGATTTTGATCAATCTCGTGCTTCATGGGCTCTGACGCAAATGTCAAAACAGTAAACCCTCTGCTGCGCGGTAGCATTAGTCATACCTGTCGACTTCAATTGGCACTCTGTTTAAAGTGTCTCAGGATTACAAGCTGTCTGTGAACGTTGTGTATTTATGAGGATATATTTGCCAGTCTGACTACTGTTTGGTCTGACTGGTGGCTCAAGAGTGCTGGATTCGGATCTTTTACAATTGCAGCTGTACATTAAGTACACTAAATGATCATATCCTGGTAGAACGTTCCATGAGCCTGGTTCTGAAGTGTCACAACACAAAGCATTTGCATTATCATCCGGAGATCACGAGTTCAAAGCCCAATGTTGACAAAGCCATCCATGGCTGGGGACCCAAGAGAGCAAAATTGTCTGTACTCTCTCTTCCCTCTATCAATCACAGTGGCACTAGCCAATCATGGGTGTATGTAAGCTCATGCATGTGGAAGTGGGTGAATAGCGCTTTGAGTGTGTTACACCATCTCCTGATGTTGCATGAGCAGCTGGTTGGCTTCATGTACCTCAGAGGAAGCATGTGATATCCTTTGCCCTCCCTGGATGGTAGCTGTCATGTGTTAGGAGAGAGATGCCTGATGGGTGGGAACTGGACACGATTAAATTAGGGAGAAAATCCAGGAAAAAAAATGTTCCATGAACCTGACCAGGAAAAGGTGAAACATGCTTGGCCTGAGTAGTTCCCCTTCTGTATAAATGACTGGACAATCCATGTGCCACCATTTACAACACAAAACACATAGATAGGTGCTAACCACTGTTCCTTCTAAGATGTGTGCTTGTGTGTTCACTCCCTTCTGATGATGCTCCCATGCAGAAGAAAAAATCCAATCTGTGCAAGAATGTGTTAGTCACATTGACGTAACTAACAGATGCTTGCGGTGCAGTTTGGACTATCCACAGATACACTTGACTCCTACAACAGCATTGCAAAAAGGCCCAAAAAGGAATGCACCTCAAAACACAGTCCAACTGCCACCCAAATACAGTCCCAACCAAAAATAATGCTAGCTAGCTATGTTATCTGTGAGTTTAGCAGGCATTGTTAATTGTTTGAAATTTTAAAACCTCAGTCTTGTGAGCCAGTAGAAAACTACAAGGTGAGACTGTGGTTTCACTGATCAGTAAAGAATGGACAATCTGCTTATTATTGAGTATTGGGCTCACCAGGCTTTTCCCTTACTGTTTTCCTACTGTTGCTTGGTACACATTTGGGGAAAAAAAAAACCCTGCCATCTCATCTACCAACAGACTCTAAAGGCTTTGTGGTAAAACTCTGTTTTTTCTCTCAGCCTGCTAGTTTTATTGTTAGCGATGCCCTGCTGATTTTCCTTTTCCACTGAAATCCAAAAACAACCCCATATTCCTGAAACTCAAAAGTATTTAAGTGTACTTTTTTCTTTATGGACTCCTAATCACGCACACCTTTTCCCAGTTTATGAGCTCATTAGTAGTTTTATATGCACTTTATAGTTTGTATTAATTCTTCTGTGAAGTTGTGAGACATGAAGTTGTGAGTTGTGAGTATTGCTCTGTGTTCTGCTTTCTTGAATTTATCTGCATGTAATATGATAATACCTTGTGGTTAAGGCTAATAAAATCCTACTCATGCATGCATCCAACCAGCTCTCGTTCCACTGCTTCACCAAATACATTTTACTCTTTTTATTCAAATTTAAGTGAGTAAAGAATCTTTTTTATGTGGAGTGAATTTTCTCTCTACATACACCAAATATGACTCCAAAAATTACAACTAGACAGGCTTTTAAACTTTAACACGGGATATTTCATTTCACAAAATGCATTACATCTACTTTCCTTTTCTTTTCCCTGAACATTTAGTTCCTTAAGCTCTCTGAAAACTGTACAAAATAATTCAGGAACTGTCCTAATTTCACTGAGGTCGTTCACTTTCAGACATTGGTGAATGTTAATATTTAGAAATAATTGACCCTCAAATGATTACCTCTGTCTCTAGCTCAATTACCTCAGCATCTCTTCAGTGCACCAGGTGTTAGATCTGTGAGTCAGTCTAACTGCCCTCAGAAGCACAGATGATGTTCAGTCATCTTTTCTGGACTCTCTGACCTGGTATTTTATGAGCACATTCTTCTGACCTGTGATAATGTCATACAGGACTGGCCCTTAGGGGTCTGTGTGTGTATCTGAGCTGGCAGGCTTTATCTAATTACTGCGTTTACTAGCTTGAGCTGTCATTCTTTCACATAGGTGTAGTTTGTTAAACTGTCTCATGTGCTTATAATACAGCAGCAGAGCTTCCCAATGGAGACACAGAGCACTTAAAGTGACAGTTACAGCTCTTCGGAAGTTGCATTTTTTTTAACCTTTACAAAATGGTAATCCTCCTTTAGAGACTGGTGCTATTGGCCTATCTGCTGCAGATGGCGTGGACACAAACACACAATGATGCATGCCACATGGAAGCATGGTTCTTTAGGAAACGGATGGAAATGAAATGGAGGTCAGATTTTAGAGCCAGAGATTACCCCTAATAGTTACCATAAGACATTATAGTACAACTGTGGCAGTATTATAGCTAAAGTAGAGTTTGGGAGAAAGACCACACCTTAAACTCTGCCTTCAGCTTAGTTAACTTCTTTGACTCCACACGTCCCCTTAGAAGGAAGAATCAATGTAAATCAATACAAGGTTCTTCTTTTCCCCCTCATTTTCCCCCCTGTACAATAACCTGCCAATTCCCACCCACCAGCAAGGTCTCCCCATCATACGACAGCTACCAACCAGGGAGGGTGAATGCTAACGTCCAAGACATGAGAAGTTATCCAACTGCATCTTTGGCTGTGTTCACATTACCAGGCTGAAGTGACTTAAATCTGATTTTTTTTTTTTGCCTTAATGTGACAGAGCTAATGTTTTCATGGCTGTGTGGACACAGAAATCCGATCTTTTCAAATCAGATTTGAGTCACTTTCATATGTGGTCCTAAATCGGATACATATCTGATTCGTGGTCATGTGACATGAATGAGAACAGTCAGATGGGAATTCATGTGGCTTTTTGTCTATACTCATGCGCTGAGCGCCTTCATCAGCCAGCACCAGAAGCGCAGCAACACAACAATGAAGGAGAGCTACAATAGCTGCAAAAACAGCAAAAGCTAGCCTTCTTGCTTTTTTTTTGCCTTCTTGACCTGATCATGTACAGTTAATGAACTGTTTATTGTCCCTCAGAGAAAAACGCAATGCATATAATAGCTACTAGTGTCTTTTCTAGCGCATTTAGTCAGTTTTAATACCATGAGTCATCTCACAAATATGATATTTTTTGTTGTTGGTGATGCAGATGACTCATGCAAAAACTTATCAATGTGCTCATGCGTGCCACTTCGGAGGACAGATGAGTTCACATTACGGTTAGATACAGGTCACTTGTAATTATCAGAATCAGAATCAAGTTTATTGCCAAGTACGTTCTCACATACAAGGAATT
>JAOTRR010000051.1:10468244-10480048 GCA_028570945.1 Gogo arcuatus
TCATCAAAATCCATTCACTACTTTTTGAGTTACGTTGGGAACAAACAAACAAACAGAGGCAAAAACATAACTTCCTCCAACACAGTTGGCGGAGGTAATAGTCAGCAAGAAAAGCTTGACAATTGCAACCCATGTCTCCAGGTCCCTGTAGTGTGTTATTGAAACATTAATCTCAGCCTCAGATGCTGCATGACCTGTGGCCTTTTGTGTCTTTTGTATACTTTTCTGGCCACAAGCTTCAGAATCTTGAAGCTTGTAATCTGATTGGTTCACTGCACTGATGTGTACACAAATGTCTGTGTGTTGGTTTCCGTTTCTAGCAGTAGAACACTTTTGAACACTGACACAATGAGCTTTTTTTGGAGCAAGACAGTCACAGGACTGAAAAAAAAAAAAGGTCACAGAATCCTATCTTTAAAGTTATGAGTGCTAATAAGTGTTTTGGTTGAAGCAGTTAGCAGTCTATAAATGAGATAATGAGTGTGATGGAGAACAGGCCACAGGGAAAATGCTTGTTGGTTGGTCATCTTCCATGTCAATCAAATTGCTTCTCTCAGCAGAAGTAGGTGGTTCTTGGCTGCATTATTAAAGAAGCTGGAGGTCTGGCTTGCAAGACTAGTGAGACACTAAACCTTTTGTCTTTAACTCAGGCTGTAATGGGTGTTTAGTGCATGCTGGGATTCAGCAGCAGGAGCTCTTCTCTGCCTTGTTTATTATCTTTGATTGCTCTCTCCTCTTCCCCACGTTTCCCTCGGTTCTCATCACAGCCTCGGGAGCACCATCACAGCTCCGTCCAGCATTAACTCAAGAGTCCCGGCCCAAGCAGACAGCCTTGGGGTCAGACAGAGCATCCCCGGGGACACATCACTCTTTTGTGGACAGCTACAGCCTGGGAGACTGCTTTTCCCCTTCACACTGACCCAGCCTTCTGCTCTGACTCATTCCACCACACTCTCTGGTCTTCTATATAGTCCGTGTTCTAAACAGGCTTTTCTAAAACACGCTGTTTGTCTTTTTAGTTTTATAATTGGATTTTTTTGCTTTAAATCCTAACTGGCAATTTAACCTGGTCCAGATGCCAATACATAGCTGTAGGTCACTGCTCAGATTCCTCTCCTTATAGAATACATAACTCAATTGAAGTGAATGTTTATTTTTTAGCTCCTGATGGTAACATTCAATAACCAAAAGAAGGATGTAAGTCAGATGGAGGCACATTAGAGAACATGGATCCAGGTGGAACTCAGCTTAAGTTTAGGAAGATGGGAAGTTCATTAGGTGCTGTGAAGCTTGGTTTACACTTTAGCAAGCTTTTCAGGCTACAGTTAGATTAAATTAAAGATATGGATTATATCAGCTTTGCCAAAAAACATGTTTACTGACATATAGTTCAACCAAATATTTTTTTATTTCTAAAATTGTTCCATTGGTTTACAAAGACAGACTATTTCTGTTCAATTCAATCCAAATCCATTTCATTAGCACTTTTAATAATACACATTGTCACAAAACAGAAATCCAGATTTAGACTTCGATGCCTAATAAGCAAGCCAGAGGCAACAGTGACAAGAAAAACGTCCTGGGACGACATAAGGGAAGATATCTCGAGAGAAACCAGACTCACAGGGAACAAATCCTCTCCTGGATCATGGGACAATACTGTAAATCATTACGCTTCTGCAGCTGTATACTATAAAGGCAAACAGTACTCAGTACTAAAGGATGTTCAGTATGAGAATATAATGAATGAGTTCTGGGATGAGCACAGGAGAGTATTTATGACTACAGTAGCAGTTCTTAGGTACAAATTTACAGTATTTCTGTGTTGTAGTACATGGTCTTTATGGTTGTTGTTGATAAGTCTCTTTGCCACTTTTCAGTGATGTACAAACTTCTAATTTAACACATCTGATTCAGTTAGTCAAGCCTTACGTATTGTCCCCGATTCTGTCCCCATCATATTCATCTCTATTCTCTTCCTGCTTGTTGTCTTGGCAGTTAGTCACACTTGCTCCTTGTTTGCCCTTAATTAATCCATAGTTTCTGTCTCTAGTCCTGGTCATAGTTACTGGTTGTTTTTTTTTCTTCTTTCAATTTTTCTACCCTCGTGTGTGTCTACATTTTGAGTATAGGTTACACTGATTTATTTTATCTACCTGTCTTTTGACCTAGCACTGGACTTCATAGACTATGATGATTTGATTTTCCACAATAATTCTGAGTACACAGACATGATACACAAATGGACATGATTATACATAGTTGCAATAATTTTTACCAAAAAACAAAAGAAAAAGCAAAAATTAGTAGGTTGTCTGATTAACTTCGAGAGAGAAAAAGAGAAGCTGGTCAGGGAAGGACTGTTTATAATTGCTAAGTGATAACAGGAACTAAATTGTCAGTCAGATGTCCCACAACATTAAATGCAAGTATAAATAGTTATAGCATGTGTAGTGTATAAATAGATGCATGTGCATATATATGTATGTCGTTCATTAATAAACTAGCTGACAAATTGCTGTGGTATAAGAGAAATAAAACACGTGGCTTTGTTGTGTTTTATATTACTGAATGCAACCTTTAATATATTATATCAGTGGTAATATACAGATGTTACACCCTCTTAAAATTGATACCTTAGCAACAGCTCTTCTTTAAATGGGACATGTATAGGACAGGCACAGAAAAGAAAAGAAAAATCAGGACATTCTGAAACTTTGATGCTAGCTTTTCACCTTGAAATCTCTGTAATATAATCATTCAGTGCAGTAGTGGCTCAATATTTAAGGCTCTGTGTTACTGACCAGAAGGTTAGGGGTTCAAGCTCCAGCACCACCAAGCTGCTACTGTTGGGCCCTTGAGCAAGGCTTTAACCCTCTCTTCTCCAGGGGCACCATCTCATGGCTGACCCCAGCTTCTCAACAAGCTGGGATATGTGAAGAAAAGAATTTCACTGTGCTATAATGAATATGTAACAAATAGTTAACAATGAACTATTGTTCCTAAATGATCAACATATTGCTTTAACAATAGCCTAGGATCCTTAGGGAAGACTCATTAATCAGCAGTGTGTCAGACTTTTAAGTGCAATGTGTCAAACCCTCAGAGGAAGTGCAGGTGTGTGTTCTGCTCTCATAGAGCTCTTGAGCGCACTGTTCACATGCAGCACTCTTTACAAGCAGAGGCCTGGACGGCTGGCGTGGCTTCAGCTGGGAAAACAACAGAGTCTCACTGAGGCTCAGCCTATTTTACTTGTCTCTTTCCTGGTGTTGAAATTGCTTTAGTTGAATCACTTTAAAACCTTGACAATCCCTTGACAAATACATAGACAATGTTAACATTAGCATAGATTGGTTTTATTTCACAGTCATCAACTCAAAACATTCTCCGTTTACCCTGTCAGAAAGTGAGGGTCATCTTTCAAGTGGGGAAAATCAAAGAGATGAAAGTATCTGATAAAACATTACTGATGTGAGGTGAAGGGAAGGGGGCGGGGCTTCCATGGAGTCTGTTAAAATCAGGGAATTAAAAAACACCTATGCAACTGTCAATCATTCCAGATTCATGTCAAGTGGCTGATATGCTGTTTTTATTTTGAGTTATTACTCATACCAGGAAACGCTGATGTTAAAATGCGGAGCTGTTATACAAAAGTCATAAAGGATGGAAGGTCTGGAAATCCCATTACGTAGCCACAAACATTTCCCATTATCAGACTACTTGAGCGCATGTAAATGGCAAAATTACAAGTGCGTTTCGTCAGGTCGTTAATAAAATAGGTCTTTAATTCTTGGCAATGTCACTGCATGTGACTGAAGTCTCATTTTAACTTTTGTAAACACGTTAGCAAAGACATTAGTGAGACACAGATATAATCTTTTTTTTTTATTTATTCAAATCATCTGCAGTTAGTGCTCCATACTGGTCAGGGTGGCAGTGGATCTGGAGCCCATCCTGACAATAACCTGAGTTCAGGAGTGAACCCTGGAGCTGTGGGATGTAAATGCTACCTACTGCAGTGCCATGCTGCCATAGTTTTTAAAATATTTTTTCAATATTTTCCAGTGTTGTAACCTGAGATGTTTACAAGATCAAGTTTATAGTTTCAGAATCAATCATTTTATTCACCGTATACATTTACATGTATTAGGAATTTCTGTTGGTGTTTTGGGCACAACAAGATACATTCAACACAACACACAAGACAATTACCATCCTTATATCCAAATACTGCACCTTTATCTTACCTCAGTCTGATAATCACTGTTCAAAGCTCGGCTCTGGTGGACCAGCAACAACTAAAAGTCACCTTTTTTCTTTATAAGCACATGGATGTAAAGAAGAGGATAAATCCCTCTAAGTAAGCTTTTGTCTCTGACGGCACCAGGTGGTCTGCAAGTAAGGTCTGACTGAGCACTATAAGGACCACAGGATCAATCCCTGCTGCAGATCAATCCCTGCACACTCGCATCATATTATTCTGATATATAAAGCTGGAAAATGCTTAATATTTATATTAGATCTCAAACTTTAGTTATTTCAACCGTAAATGTTAGCGTCTCTGTTTGTATAAAAGACATAAATGTAACCTCTCGCTAGTAACAGATTAATCAAGTCATTTTTGTTTAGACACTAACCAGAGATTTGTTTTAAATCATAGCCAATACAGTGATGACTTTGTTAGAATTTCCTCACAGTGTGTCATCTCTGGCGTTCCTGAACACACATGAATTCATATCCACCAACGGCAGTCTCAGTCCACTTAAAGATAAAGCTCTCCTACGTAACCTTTCACACAAGTGGTGTATTATCTGTTTCCTTTACAAAACGAGGAGCGCTCGTGTTATTGGTCAGATGAAGGTTAAACAAACTGAGCAGCATGCAAAGCAAGTGCAGCAAAACTACAGTATGGAAAATACAGGTGTTACAGCAAAGCCTCATCTTCAGCAAGACACTGGTTCCCAACCCTGGTCTTGGAGTACTACCTGTCCTGCACATTTTAGTGTTGTCCCTGCTCTAACACACCCAATTCAAATCAGGAAGAGCTGTTAATTAGTTGATTAAGTGATGCAGATGTGTTGGGGACAGGCGCAGGGAAAACACTAGAATATGTAGGACAGGGGGTACTCTAGGACCATGGCTTGGAACATGGGCACTAAGAGTTCATGGGAGGCAAATGAGGAATTCATACTCTGTACATACTCTGTATTATGTGATTGGCTGTCAGTCTAATTTCACCAACATACAATTTTTGTTGTTACTGTTTGGGGGCACCATTTTTATGTTTAAACGATAAAGTAATGCTTATGGGAAACAATTATTTTAAAACAAGTTGCAGAAAAAGTAGAAACAGGCTTTTGCATGGTGTAGCCTGCCACCTGCTGATCATACAAGAAATAGACAAGTGTTCCACTGGACTTCAAGTTAAAGTACTCTAGTTAAAGACGTCTGGTTAAAAGGTGCAATGTGTAAGAATTGGCCACCTGGCAAATTCATTCTCCACACTCCAAAAAATATGGGGCAGTATATCACCAGAAAGATGGGGTGTCAACCCCTATCGTAAGAAACTAGGAAATGCACAGTCTCTCCTCCCCCTTCCCTTGAATATAGCGTAAAACTATTTTTAGTCGATCCATTACTAGGTTCATACAATCAAACTTTAGTCATCAGTTACTAAAAAAATAATAATAAAAAAATTAAAATTAGAAGCGAACTACTAATTAACAGCAGGACAAAAAAAAAACTGCTGAAACTCAGAGCTGGTCAATATAACACTGCTATCTTATAATCTTCCCATGTGCCGCCAGCCTATAATTTACATTATAAGTTGGTTAGCTCAGTTCTTAACAAGAAAAGAGCCACAGGAACTTGCACATTAGTAGTGCATGAGACCCCTACGGCTCGTGACTCGGCAGATATATAATCGAACCAGACAGACGCAGATTGCGTTCGAATTCACAGCCCTTATTCTTGGTTGAATTGCTCATAAAGTATTCATTACAGTAAGGTGAAATGCATTTTACATGAAACAGCACAGTTTGACCTTTCCAACAATACTAGTTGCTTGTCTAGGTGATGAAGTGTTGGTGAGAAAAATAAATTTGAATTTATATCAAATTGAATCATAGTTACAATCTGTATACAGCTCTGCACCCATCTCAACACGCATGACTCTTGCTTGAATTGCTCATGAACATCATTGCATAGACATGAAACACATCAGAAGAAACAGCAGATCCAGAGTTTTGTAATGATTCTAGTCACATTTGTACAGTATTTGTACATACCAAAGTAATCACATTATGAAAACAGATCAAACTTCTGCAAAGTAATTTCTACTAATTTCTTCATCCATTTTCACACTCCTGCTTCTCAGTTGAATAAGTCGCAAAAAGTCCCGATCACTTCACAACGTCCTGTATATCAATAAGAGCAGAACGTACCCTTTCCAATGATACTATTTGTTTCTCTGCACGACAGAGTTGTCGTGCAACAGACAGTAATCTGGTTTTGAAACCACAGCAAATAAAACAATGACATTTATTCTGGTAGGCTCCCATTAGTTTATCACTGCAATTCAGTTTCTCCCGGTAGGGTCCCTTTTCTTTCTCATTTCCCTTCTCCAAAAAAATCCAACAAATCTGACACAAAATGGTAACCGCAAATCCACGTTTCGGTGCCTGGATTCCAGGTGTTTCTGTGAATTGCAGCTACAAATCTTCTCTCTTCTTGAGCTTTCTGTAGTCTGTAAAAAGATAGCTCTGATTTCTTGCTGAATCTACTTGTACAGTCAATCGCAAAAAAGTTCTTTTCTATTTTAGACTATGTTTTCACAGCATTTTTTTTGTGTATTTCAGGCTGAAAGCTAACTCTGCCTCTCATTGGGCCTTACATTGGACGTTACATGCACTACTCCTTCATCCTCTTATTTTAGACTGAGTGCAGACTGGATGCCACAGTGACTCACTATCGCCTCTTGAGGTACAAAGTGGTGTTACAAGATGGAGGGTGCGTACTGTCTCGATGCTAGCTGGTTAGAATGCTAACTTCAGGAGATATCTCAGCAACATGACACATAGATGTCTTTGACATAACATCAAAGCTGATATTTCTTCACAATCTGTTGATAATTTTGGCTAATTTTTTGAATGATTTAAACTTCAATTTTTACAATTCTTACACATAGCACCTTTAACCATAAATTCCTTAACCCCTTTAATCCCTTAAAAGACATCTGGTTAAGGGATTTCTAATTAAAGACCTCTGGTTAAAGCAAACCCCAATGAAAATGTACTGCCATTGTCTTAAATTACTTTCCATGGTAAACATTTTTATTAACAACACTCAAAATCATCTGTCAGAAATATGTTGAAATATTTCAGATATCACAGAATTTAAACTCCACAAGAAACGATGTGTAATAAACCACTAACTGATCAGAATCATTCTGGTATCTGAATCATTCCGCTATGGCCACAGCATGTAAACCGGCAAACATTTAGTTCAAAAATATTTTCACTTAAGGACTTTGTAGCCGATTAGTACATTAACATAATTTTTATAATAAATGACTTTAATTAATGACTTTAATATGCTATACTGAGGAACAACTGGTTCCTTGTTAAAGCAACAAGTAAATGAAATTTCATGATTGGTATATTTCACTAGAGAAATATCATTTGTATTGAGATAAAGAACATTTCACTTTATTTTAGAATCATATTTGTTCTAAGGATAAAAGAATATTTTCTCATTACAGTTTGGCCTTGCCCTGGAAAAAGCTCATGATGGCCTTCATGCACTCATCAGAGAGCCAGCGCTCTATCAGCCTCTCCACCTCGGCATCATTCACAGCGTGGAGTCTGTCCTTCTCCACCTGACGGATCAGCTGTTTGGACAGAGCCAGAGACTGAGGAGACAGAGAACATGATCAGGAACATGAAAGACGTGTGTGTATGGTAAGTCTGTGTTTTGAAAATCTTGAATATTATTTTTAAAAATATCAAATTGTATTAAGGACATTTTGCAGACAGACAGAAAACGATGTGTGGCGAGGTACCATCGGCATGTGCCTCCAAACAGGCAAGCGCTCCTCGCCATGCCGCTCCGGTGGTGCTGAAAGGACAGCGCCACTCACCTCGCCACACTCTGCCATGACAGTTCAGTACCACTGGTGTTTTGTACCAGCAGCGCACATGGCCAGAGGGCAGAGCCTGCTGACTCTGCACGGGTGGAACGCACTAATCATCTACCCTCCACGAGGCACCGGGGGAATATAAAGAGATGCCGCTGCAGCACAAAAGCAAGTAAGCACTTCTTTATCATGCAACCTGTCTCACCGCCATATTTCTGTGCCTACAGACAGCCAAGATGAAGACATCTTGCAGGCCAAGGTTAACGCCTCCCCCTGATGCCTCCAGCCAGCGAGAACCAGCCACCCAGCCTATACCACTCACCCCAGAGCACCCCAGAGCAGCCTCGTCATCAAGCACCACACACACACCCCCTTTCATCACAATTTAAAAAATAAGAGAGCACTTTTCTTTGCACCAAGCTGCTGCCTCCCATGTCTCTTTCCAGTGCCAAACTAGGAGCTTACAGTAGTAAGAACTGTAGCAATAACATTAAAAAGTTTTTGTAATTTCTGTACATGTTGTCCAAGTAATTATGTGCTATACTGAATCTTCTTTATAATGTATAAATTGACATCATCATATTTGACCTTTTCTATCTTCCTATACACACACATACACACACCGATTAGCCATAACATTAAAACCACCTGCCTAATATTGTGTACATCCCCCTTGTGCCACCAAAACAGCTCCATTCCATCGAGGCATGGACTCCACAAGACCTCTGAAGGTGTGCTGTGGTATCCGGCACCAAGACATTAACAGTAGATCCTTTAAGTCCTGATGCTCACATGCCCACTGTAGGCACTTTTGGCAATGGACAGGGGTCAGTATGGGCAGTCTGACAAGTCTGCAGCTACACAGAAAGCTGTGATGCACTGTGTGTTCTGACTCCTTTCAATCATAGCCAGCATTAACTTTTCAGCAATTTGTGCTACAGTAGCTCTCCTGTGGGATCAGGCCAGACAGGCTAGCCTTCGCTCCCCCACGTGCATCAATTACCCCTGGGTACCCATGACCCTGCCACCAGTTCACCGACTGTCCTTCCGTCGACCACTTTTGGTAGGTACTATCCACTGCTATCGGGAACACATTACAAGACCTGCCATTTTGGAGATGCTCAGACCCAGTCATCTAGCAATCACAATTTGGCTCAGATCCTTATGTTTGCCCATTTTTCCTGATTCCAACACATCAAGTTTGAGAACTGACTGTTCACTTGCTGCCTAATACATCTCACCCCTTGACAGGTACCACTGTAACAAGATAATCAGGTGTTATTCACTTCACCTCTCAGTGTTTCTAATGTTATGGCTGATCGGTGTATCTCATGGACAGACAGAGCCATTGAGGAAGGAAGGAAAACTTTTTGGTCTTTGACCCATAAAGAGATTTGGATTCTTCTGACTGGTTCTGATCAATCAATGTGTGTGGCCACAGCTAGTCTTTGACACAAGCGTAAATCCTGTCCTTACAACTGACCTGCCATTTCTGACCACCCAAAGAAACCCGTGATGCACCCATAACAGACCATTATATTAATATGTCTTATCGTCCACATAAAATAGGTACTGGATGTAATGTATTAAATTGTTGAAATTAAAATCAAGATAAATCATTGCGTTACTTACATTTGGAGGCAGTTTGGAGTAGGCCTTTAGCCTCGTCCAGACCTCGGACTGAAAGCTGCTGTCAGGAAAAACTTCAGTCACTAGTCCCAGTTCACATGCTTGTGTAGCTGTCAGCTTCTTATTGAACAAGAGCATCTCACTGGCCTGGACACAGATTTTAGAAACAGCTTACAGCATTTCATGCAAATAATGCATTTACTGAATCAATAAATAGTGCAACTTTGACCTTTTCTTCGATGTAAAGTTCTAAAACCCGTGTGCTTTCCTGAGCTGAAGCTGCACACATCTCAACCACAAGCAAACTTAGATTTAACCCCCAGGAGTACAACAGGAGGAAAGTGAATTTAAAAATTCCATTCATTTTTCACTAAAAGACACCAACACACACACACACACACACACACACACTCACTTTGAGTAAGTGCTTTATCCTGGTCAAGGTCGTGGCGGATCCGGAGCCTATCCCAGGAACACTGGGTGTGAGGCAGGAATACACCCTGGATGGGATTCCAGTCCATTGCAGGGCACCATTCACACACTCATTAACATATAGAATGTGAATCTATACCATCAGAAACTGCACAGACAGCAACCCAAGCTCAGGATCAAACCTGGGACCCTAGAGCTGTGAGGCAGCAACACCACCGTGCCGCCCCGCAAACACACAGATTGTCTTAAAGCAACAGCTATTTATTGATTCAATTTGCATTTATATTAATATGTAATGTTTAGAGAGATAGACTGCTTGATCTCTAACCTTAGTGAGAATACTACAGTTCATTCAGTGTTTGCACCAACAGCATACTTTGTTCAAAAGGGGGGGGGGGGGGGGGTGTACCTTTGCAGCTCCCATCATTTTAGGGAAGGTGTATGATGAGCAGCCCTCAGGACTCTGTCCTAGATTGCTGAAAGGGGTGTGAAACGTCGCCTAAGGGTGAGACGGAGAGTAAAACTGTCAAACCACAGCATTATTTCACCATAAATTTTATGATTAACAGTGGCTCACTAGTCTCGATCTCATTCAGCCAACTGTCAGCTTTCATTTATTAACAGGAAAGAGAAATAATATTTAAATAACCTTCAGTGTAACGTAATAGTAAAGGATTCATTTAAATTTTTTATGGAGGTGTCAAATAAAGTCTGAAATGCCAGCTTACACTTTCTGTAGCGTAGACAATGTCAAAGAGGCCGAGTACAGTGACAGAAATTCCCACAGCTGGTCCATTTACAACAGCAATCAGAGGCTTCGGGAAGTCAATGTAAGCTTTCACATATCGCCTGTGATTAGTAATACAACAAATGTTAATATCACACTCCAAACTGCAGATTTAAAATACACAAAGAAGTCAGAATAACTCTACATTTACCTGAGGAGCTCTCCAGAATCCTTAGCCATCTTTTCAACACCCCCCTCTGAGATTTTAGTGAAGTTGTTCAGGTCATTGCCACTGCAGTAGTAATTACCACTGCCTGTCAGGATACAATGAGTAAGAGAAAAATATCTGATGGCTCTCGATATAAACAAGTCAGCATGGTTCCCTTGAATCTAGTGTGCTGTACCTGTGAGGACTGTAATGACCGAGTCATTTTTTCCAGCAAGATCCAGAGCCTCCATCAGCTCATTATACATCTAGAACAAAACAAATACAGTAGCTGACATCTATAATGTAGCGACATCTACAGTGTACAGTTCCACAAGCAAAAGAATAAAGAAGGGATAATGTCATTGAAACATTAAATGATTAACCTTATTCCTGTTTCCTATCATAATTAATTAATTAATTAAGTTTAAGTAGTTTACTGTTTTTGTGCACCTCCGTACAGATCTGAAAAAAATTTGAAAATTTGTCAAATTTGAAACGAAAATTGTTATATTAAATTAGAAAACACCACAAAATAGAAACATTTTCACCAGTGCTCTCAGACTTGTCACTGTATATTTTGTTATACATATTTGTTATGTATAGTACTAGTGCATCTCAAAAAAAATTAGAATATCGTGAAAAAGTTCATTTTTTCATAATTTAATTCAAAAAGG
>JAOTRR010000051.1:10506501-10517298 GCA_028570945.1 Gogo arcuatus
TTTGAGTTCCTGTTCCTTTAAATGATAATGAGCCACTGCTCACCCCACCCCCCCTCTTCTGCTGGCCAATCAGGTAGCACTTTCCTCATGAATATCCATTGCCAGTTCTCAAGCCATGAGTAGAGATACTCAGATGAGGGGGCAGCATAATTCTATAATTCTAATGAATTCCCCTTGTGACAGAGAAAGGGGATCCAAATCTGAACGGCTAGTTGAAACACGTTTTCTGAAATGGGTAGCCCAAAGAAACGGACTGGGTTGTTTTATTTCAGAGTTTGTGGGTTGGTAGGCACTCCAAATACCCAAATACATGTGCACAAGTAACAAAAAAGTGAGTTTTTCATAGTATGTCCTCTTTAAAAAAACAATAATAATAAACTTGACCACATGGGAACAGTAAGGAATGTACATATAAATAAATAAATAAATAAACAAAAAAAAAAAAAATCAAAACAAACCTGGCAAGGCCTCCATAGTCAAGTCCCTCCTCCCCTCTGAAAATGATGTAAAGCCTTCTCCTAAGGTCATACGGCTTCAGAGCCATTATCTGGAAAAGACAAATAAACCCAAGTGGTTACATAATGAAAATGTTTCATGTTTGTGATCAAGGATTATCCTGAAACTATAAATCTGAGCAGTGTGGCATTCCTGGGTGGATGTGCGGAGCTTGTCATAGCACTTGAACAGTGAGCATGCTTAACACACAGGGAGAGGTGGAAAACTCTTACTTGCTGGAAAGAGTCTTCGAACAATGTCTGTCTAGAGACTGTGATCTTAACATGACTGGGTAGCGCATTGGACTGGGGAAGAGAAAGAAAACAAAGAATGTGACGCTGAAGGAAAAAAGGGAACATGTTCGTGCTGAATCCAAATGCAGACACAGTTACCTGGCACAGGTAGCGGAAGTGAGCTAGTTTCCATCGGAAGCTGCGCTCATATGCTATCTGGGGTCCTTTAGTGCTACAAGACAGAAAGAAGAAAAGACATAGGAAGAGGAATATTATAATATTTAATAAAACACTTGATTATCAAATATGATTTGACAATTTTTAATGTCTTTAAAGGTGCAATATGCAATATTTTTCATTTCTTCGGAATAATGTGGAAAATTATGTAGAAATGATTTAAATAAAATATTTAAGCCATTGTCTCAGAACACGTACTAACCCTTTTCCTATCAATACCACATCAAAAACTGATGCATGCCTAATGCAGAGAGTAGATGTGTATTGTGTACTCACACAGAGGACTTGCCGGTCCTTGGGTCACTGAACGTTGTGGTGCGAGTGTTGTGATCCACAAAGTAGCGCACGCCTTCTCTTGTGTAACGGATCTCCCAGCCTTCAGGCAGAGGATCCTCGTTCTGCAGCCTGCACACGAACAAAGACGATGATTAATATCTAAGCACTGAAATTTTGACGTGTCTCATAAATTAACCAAAAACCAAAAGTCCCACGAGTGGCAGGAGTGTAGAACTGAACAAACAGAGAGATGAGACGTACCCTTGTGTGCGAGGGTCTTCCCACTGGGTGGTCTTCGTGTTGTGATTGACGAAATACACTCGATCGTTTGAATCCACACGTCTCTCTGGGGACAAATGAGGCAGAGGGAAAAAATATAAGACCCATTCCTTTCACAATAGACAACGATTCCGGGGATCTCCAAGGCTCCGTGAATCATAGCTAAGGGGTTTTATTATTTTTTTTAATTTTGTCACAGTGGTGGAAATCACAACCCACCATTATCAAAGTGGTATTGATTATGACTGGTTACATTAATTAAATGGGTTTTAATCCAAAGCTTATTAGCTAAGAAATAAATAAACCTAGAAATAATCACACCTTAGAAATAAAAAGCTGTAGTAAAGAAGCTGAATATTATTGTACGCATTTGAATGATGAGCCTAATATTTGAACTGTCCATAAAATAACTCTGTACAACACAACATGTGGAGTGAGTGACTTACCCCAACCAGGAGGTAGTGGACCTAGGGGGTCATTTTCTGCAGACATCATTGAAGCCTGTCTCCGGAGCAGGAACACAAGCATGGCAAGAGCATGAAAGAGAGAAACTGTGAGCAGTAAACTTAAATAAAGCTGCTGCTGCTTGCCTGCATCATCAGTGGCTTGAATATATACACTGCCAGAGAGATGTCCTCACGGCTAAATAAGATAATCACCATCATCAAACGGAGATGAGATTAATCAGTGTGTCAAAAGCTCAGCAAGTCGCTGTGCAAATCAAAGGGCAGCACTTCACTGATGTGGAAGTACAAAGGGGTGGAGTAGTAGAAACTGATCTTTATTTTTAAAGTCATGCAGATCAGTAACCAAGATGCAGAAAGCAGAAAATATCAGCACTGTTAATGTGTGTGTAATGTGGCCACTGTACCGAGTAGAGGTATCTCTGGTTGAACTGGTGCATAGCTCCCTGTAGCTGGCTTCTCTGGGACTGCCACTGTTCAAAATTGCGCACTGACTCCATGGTTGGCCGCTGCCACGTGGTGGTCCGCGTGTTGTGGTCTACGTAGTAGATCCGGCCACGGTTATCCACTCGCCTCTCCCAACTACGCCACACATACAACATGTAGAAACATGCACTGTGTAACAGTGTTTTCACATACAGCTCTTAAAAAAAAAGAACCAAACTCAGTCCACTTTAATGCTTCGCTCACGACAACTGGGAACTTGGAATTTTTCAACTCGGAACCTCTTACTTCCCACTCTAGACTGTTCACGTCAACTCAGCCATCTGAAGTTGGAAATAAAATTAATACTCAGTTATCTGTCTACAAAAACTGGAATTAAAGTGTTGTTTGGTTAGTGCTTAATTTCTGAAAGTGGATGTTCTGTTAATAGCGCTGAAAATTACATGAAAGCAGTCTGATCAAAAAATCTTGCAAAAAGCAAGCTGACATTTCAATATTTAGTGATTTAAGCAGAAACTTAAAAGACTGCTTAAAAACTTAAATCACACATTTGTTTGTTCTCACTTTTCACTATGAGCAACACCATTTTGAATTGCAACTTGGAGAAGTCGGAGCTCTCAAAAAAGTTGACTGAGTAGGAATTACAAGTTGATAAGCCACTCAAATGGATCTTTCCTACTGGGAAAACAAACTACCCAGTCCCCACTTGGTCATGAATATAGCATAAGTGTACCAGAAATTGGTTCTGAGAGAAAGATAGCTTTGTTCTCTTTGCATTCATACTGTCCCTAGCCTTGAAAGTGCATTTCGCACACTTGATGGTTCTCTTTAGCTCTTATGACGCCTCAATTCACTTCCCATTCACACTTATCCCTTTTGGATTGACAGCAATTACAGATTTAGATTTGTATTTTCTTCTGGAGCAAAATGGATACACCCACAGTTGCCATGTAGTTCATGCAAGTATTAAATGAAGATAATAATAAAGAAAATGTCAAATTTTTCATTTGTTTTAGCTCAAACCCTTTTGTTTTCATTTTTTCAGAAAGCTGCTGTAACTAAACGGTTCCATATATAATCCTCACTCCAAATGTCAGAGCGTGCCACTGTTTCCTTTTCCGACTTCAGTGGTTCACTTTTAGAGGGTTCGAGATAATTTGGAGCGTTCACATAAGGCCCAAATTGTGGGGGAAATAATTTAAGATTCCACTTAAATGATCTAAAATGAGCCAAATGTGAAATCATCCTAAGAGACAGCATTATAGGGGACTCACCCCGGTGGCAGCGGCTGTGGTCTTTCCCACGTTGTGGTTCTTGTATTGTGATCAACGTAGTAGGTTCGGCCATGCGGATCCTTCCTCTGTTCCCACCTACAGGGACAGAACCAAAACATAATCGTTGCATTCGATGGAACATCAATGGCGTGATAGTATACAAGGAATAAAATACTTGGGGCAGTGCTTTTGTAGAAAAAATCATCAAATGACAAGGGTGATGCAGAGTTAGTGTTGTTCAATGTGTACTAATTCAACAGCACTGTGGGACAAGTTATAGTATTGAATAAATAAAGTGTCTAGTGTTTGTGTTGTGATGATAATGAATGTGACTTACCCAGGAGGCAAAGGGTCTGAAGTACTGGTGTTGGGCGGCTGCTGTCGAGGTTTGGCTCCATCTGTGACTGTGCTGGTGCCTGAAGCAGCGTCTGCTGCAGCGTTGGAGGATGAAGCAGCAGCAGCTACTGCCTGACTGGGTGCAGGTGAGGAAGAGGAGGAAGCATCAGTGTCGGGCTGAGTGTTGGAGGATACGACCGCAGACTGGTGTGGAGAGGACGTGGAGGCGGAGGGGAGAGTTGAGGCAGGTTCATTCTCTTCCTCAGTTCCACCAGCAGGGGGCAGCACTAGCTCTTCTGGAGCAGCATCTGCAGAATTCTCCCCATTAACTGCAGAAAGAAGGGAGGGAAAGGTTTAACTACAAGACCCTACAACAATTCACGATGTTTAAAATTTAGAATGAGAAAAACACCTAAAAATCTCTAAAAACGTTTGAGGTGGAGAAGTACTCTTAAGGAGAGATCCAAAAAGAGGAGTGATGAAAAGTAATAAAAGAAAAAAAGGAATAATTCAGACAACAGGGAAAAACGTTTTCTGTTGCACCACAACACAAGAGTTCTGTGGAGAGCTGACTGACTAAGGACTAAGTAGTCAAGTACCTAAAAATAAACGAATGATTAATATTAAAGAGAGTGAGAGACAACGATGAGAATGAAGACCCAGTCTGACATAAAATTAACCCTCTACTGCATTAATTATTACTTATACATTAATAAAATTATTCTGCTTTACTCATCAGGTCAGGTGGCAAAAATTAAGCAGTTAACTGGACACAACGTTAAAGAAAGCATATGAAAATGAATGAGTCAGTTATTTAGCACGATATTATATTTATAGCAAAATCCACCATCATCTATTCACTATACAAGCTTACTCCATAAGGTATAACAAGTACATTGTAGACCCTCTGTAGTGTCTAACAGACCACCACTGGAGATTCAGCCACAGTAAAAGTGACTATTTTCATTCTGAATAAAGTATTGGCACACCTGGCTTTATCTGGGTTGCCAGCTACCGTTACTGCAGACCAACAGACTATGACACTGTTGCTTGTCTACCTTATAACGTGAGACGCCTGTTAACGCAATATGCTGCATTTTTTTAACTTCATGTCTAGTCCAAAGAAATGATTAGGTGCTTACATAAGAAGTATTTGAATTAGTCATCTACTTGTGAGCATTACTAATTTTCAATAAAATAAAATTTTAGTTTTGCAGAAAAAGTTCATTTCATTTCTGTGTCTTTTTCACTCTGGAGGTCTTTGGTGCAACAGTTCTGGCTGCATACTCTGAGCTCAGCCTGCCAGAGGTGCTGACAGCAGCACAGATTAACCAGCCTGTTAATGAAAATGTGCCTCAACTGAGTTTTTCACTGATGATGCACAGCAAATCCTCCACAAACCACAACCAGTACAGGGTGCATGCTAAATTAATAAATAAAGTTGCAGCACACTTCAGAGGATTGTGCAATTCCTACGCAAAACTGTGGCTGTACACTCTTTAGAACCATTTTAGAGAATAGCAGCTGCTTTTGTGAAAATGAATCTCATTTAAAGCTTAAAGAACAATGACCTTTACAGAAGCCTATGGCCTCCGTCCCAGATGGTATCCCAGCATGCATGACTCACCACTCGTACTTGGCACGCTTCTGTCAGCAGGGTTCGTGGTAGACGTAGCTGTCTGGTGTGTGGGTGTGGACTCTGCGTCGCCGTTGACAACAGGGGCTGTGCTGCCATCGCTGTTGCCGGAGGAGGTGGACGGGGCTTCACTCTCCACTCCGTGTGTGCCGTTCACTGAGCTGCATGATGCACCAAACACACACACACACGTTTATCATCAGGTGTAAATTGGAGGTTCATATTCTTGAGCAGACAGTCCTGGCAAGTCTGTTGGTTTATTCTATTTTATACCATAGCACTGCTGAAAACATTTGTAATCATTGACAGATTGCTGCGGTATACGAGGAATAAAACATTATGGGATGAAGTGTTATTGGAAAATAATCAACTTTAGGCTTTGCTTCCTACCCATACCAGCACGTCGTTGATTTTTTTTCCCTAGAACAGGACGTCCGAGTGTTTCTGTCTCACTTAATATGCATTTCTGCATTAAAACATCTGCATGAAGTCAATTAAGGAGGATTAAGCATAAATATATAAAGTCGGGGGGGTCAAATCACCAATGTGTGTATAAACGTGAATATGAAGCACATCAGCTAATATGATTCTTCCACAACCCACAAAACTGACAAGATATGAATGAGTAATCAGATCTTTCAGCCTGATAAATGAAAGAAAGCGTCTCTTCTAAGAGGACGGTTGTCTGTGGCATGGTCACGTGATAGAGGAAGAGGAATTGGTGGCATGTTTACGATGTTCTGTTTGCAAGCAGAAGAAAAGACAGCATTAATGACACTTTACTGTCTGACACAGAGCCCACCCACCACACACGTCTAGCAGATGGTGCATCAATAAAAGTCTCGGGTCATCCTGCTGAGGCTCAGACAAAGCTGAGATGTTTCACCGGCAGGGTGGAGGTGTGTGGGGTCTGCCACTCTGGCAGGAAATGACAATGGGTGGAACAGGAAGTTCTGCTGAGTAAACATCTGTCCTGATTATTCTCACATTTTCACCACAGCATGCAACAGCTTCCCATCTCAAAGCACTTCCACTTGAGAGTCAGCAAATCTGGGCAGCTTCACTGAAGTGACGCGTTCTGATCCGAGGTGGTGATTGTGTAATGCCAATAATGTTTTCTAGAATCAGCTGGTTTGAGTGTCTGACCAAAGAGGAAATGAATGAATCATCAGGCGGCTACAAATTCATGGTTACAGAGAGCAAAGAGGCGCTCCAGCCTGGGGGGGGGGAATAAACCCACAAGGGAAGCCAAAAAAAAAAAAAAAAAAAAATTGCAGTGATGCATTCTCACAGGACAAGGACAAATTTAGTCACAGCATAATGACGTACACCAGGAGACAGCATTTTTCCGTCTCATACAGCACAGTCAGCTGAGTAAGGTGAAGAACCTGTGTATAAGTACTCATTATTACCAGAATCAAACTTTGGCCAAAAATAAATGAATACCGAATAGCTCAATTCTGATTTCTTTTTACATTACATCTTAATACCTGTAAACAATTCAAGCACAGTTTCATTCAATATGTTCTGAAATCATGTCTTAGATATGATGATTATATAATGACTTCATCCCTGAGTGTGTGCCTCCTTACCTGTTCTGAGTTGTGGCATTTTCCTCCCCATTTTCATGAATAGCATCTCCATTCTGCTGAACTTCTTTTGGAAGAGAGACACCAAATGCAGTTTAACTGCTACTTTAAAAACACACCACATGGAATTCGAAACGAGATGATAATGGGGTAGTAACAGGAGAGAAGTACTCACTGGTTGTAGTAGTGGCATTTCCATTGTGCAGAGGCTCCTGGTCAACAGCGAGGCCGTCCAGGATGACTGTGAGCTCTCCAGAGGTCACTACGCCATTTTTGCTCTCCAGAGTCAGCTTTAGCACCTCCTTTGCATTTTCAACTACACCCACACAGACGACATGTGCACATCACTGACAAGAATAATGACCTTCAAGACAGGATGGTCATTTTTTTTTTTTTTTACATCTGGATCTGTCGTGTGCAGGTGTTCACATAGGAGCGTGTGAAAAACCGGGATGTACATAAAGTCCCGTTTTTATTGCAGTAGAAAGAAAGCACGGAAGAAACAAAGAAATTTTTTTATGTACTCCAGAATAATTTGTGGCAAATCATTACACTAGAACACACAGAAGTGAGTATTTAGATGCTTCTTCAAAGAAGAATAAAGTCAGCCAGTGTGTGCACATGCAGATTACATTTAATTTGCAGATCTAATCTTATTTCAAAACGCTTCTAGTTAGTCAGTGCTCTAGTCATGTCCTAGCTGGAAAAAGGAGTGTGTGGACACTGTGTGCGCGTGCTTGAGAGACTCATACGCTTCCTGTCGTGTTGCTCCAGGGCTTGGCGCAGGTCCAAAGTGGCTTTCCCCAGCAGAGCATCTGCCTTTAAAGTGTGATG
This sequence comes from Gogo arcuatus, assembly GCA_028570945.1. Lineage (NCBI taxonomy): Eukaryota > Metazoa > Chordata > Actinopteri > Siluriformes > Anchariidae > Gogo > Gogo arcuatus. The sequence continues at coordinate 10,514,599 of JAOTRR010000051.1, forward strand.
GGTCCATACTTTAAACTCCAACTGCGAGTGTGGTGTTACATTCCTACACACAGACACAGACATAACAATGCAGAAGACAAGAGCACTGAAAGCTATCAGCAGGAGCAGCTAACAGAGTTGATAAAATAAAGTGAGAACAGGAGCTGGTACTACTCAGAAGCCCTATTCAGATTGGATTAGTTGTATACTAGGAGGGGAAGTAATGTACTACCGGAGTATCTCTGACATTCAGATGAGACTAAAATCTCTGGGTTTTTTTTACGGACATATTCCAGAATGGTATGCATCACATCCTGTGCGGAAAAATAATGACGTTTTTCTACTTTTTCCATGCCAGGCACAGACGCTCCAGGAAGCGCTTTTTTTCTCTCGTCCTCTGCCAAAACCAAACCGGAAGCAGGTACAAGTATAAATCGCTGAACAAAATACAGACAAGGTCCAAAAACACTGGCATCTGGAGGCTTTTAAGTTATCCTAATTAAAACTACAGTATTAAATCAAGCTCAGCTTGTGCTAACGGACACTCTGCTACAAGTGCTTATAATAAAAGTTAAGAAATTACTTCGGATTAAAGATGCACGTTTGTGTAGGATTAAACAAGTCTTCTAGTTCTTATTAACCATAGATATTCTTTTTTTGGGGGGTTTATCGACCATGCATGCATCATTCAGACACTCCCATCTACAGATAAATTTATCTTGTGCAAACTGAGCAATCATTACAGATGTCATATGGTGGCATGACTTGACAGATATATGACCAGAAATATGTTCAAATAGCACTATAGTAACCGTGAGAGTGATGCAGAACGACTGCGATACACTCAGAGACCAGCTGGTGCCGTCTCACCTGCATTAGGGAGCAATGCTCTCAATGTTTTTCCTCTACTTCAGGTGAGACTGACTCAAGTCAGTTTCGCCAATGGATTTAACCACCACGCTCCAGGCACAAAAGATGTCCATAATCAAATTTCACACCAGACTCCAGAGATGTGTGTCTCTCAGGTGAGAGGCAGGGAACTCACGTCGAGTCTTTTAGTCACCCTGAAATTCTGCTGTACCATTTGGTCTGGCCAAACACCTCTAAAAGCAGTCAGAAGGACAAACTGTGTCTCTCTGGCTGGCTGACTCTCCCTCCCTCTCTGCTCTCTGCAGATGAGCGTGGCAGTTAGTATTCTGTACACAGGGGCTTTGCCTGAACGTCGACACGCTCTCCAATTCCCTTTATCATCTCGCACTTATTCTCCACCATTAGCTCAATCAACAGTCACACAGAGCCTGGAGTTAGAACGTCCATCATCGGTCTCTCTCTCTCTCTCTCTCTCTCTCTCTCTCTCATAAAAACAGCCAGCGGTAAATCCACTTGAAGCTTTTGGAAGACTTATTCCATTTGAAATACTGCACATGTATTCTTCCTGGACACTGAAAGTCTTCAGAGCACAGTACATTACAAATCCATCATACAATATACAGAAATATCTACTCATCTCCCATGATGCAAATTGCTAAAGTTTACCAATGTGTCGTGAGTCTGAACACCGAACACACCGCAGTGTTCTTTCACATCAGATAACCGTACAGACTCCCTCAGACGTCTGCCAAGTGATGGATTAAATATTCTACACCAAACCAAGATCTCGACACGACACAGATGACTTGCAAAATTCCTGATAGCCCCCCTTCCCTGGCTGAGAAGCGCAGCCTTGCCGTGCCAGCAGCAGTGTGCAGCCATGCAGGATTTCATTGACAGCGGGTGGAGGTGTGTGTAAACAGATTTCTGACCTGCGTGCAGAATGCAGCAGTTCCTCCACAATCAACACGAACAACTGAGACAGAAGCTATTAAAAGGTTATACCACAACAGAGCTGCTGAAATAATCGAACCAGATAGTGTTGATTAAGTAAAGAATAAAACACAATGACGCATGCTGTTATAGGAAAAACACCTGGGAGGAGTTACTACGTCCACTTGTAATAAGATGATTATTCTCCCTATAAAGAGCAATAAACTATTATAATTTAATTTATCAAGAAGTAACACGTCAACCATTTATCGTTACGTATAACCACTGACACTGGAGACTCCTTGGATAAATGAGAAATTTGTTCTCCAACATTAAACACAACTATAAACATTAAAAAAAAAATGATAAAGTACACCAATCAATCAGCCATAACATTAAACCACCTGCGTAATATTGTGTAGGTCTCCCTTGTGCCGCCAAAACAGCTCTGACCTGTCGAGGCATAGACTCCACAAGACATCTGAAGGTGTGCTGTGGTGTCTGGCACCAAAATGTGAGCAGAAGATCCTTTAAGTCCTGTAAGTTGCGAGGTGGAGCCTCCATGAACCAGACTTGTTTGTCCAGCACATGTCCTAGATGCTCGATCGGATTGAGAGCTGGGAAATTTGGAGACCAAGTTAACACGAACATTTTTCATGTTCCTCAAGCCATTCCTGAACTATTTCTGCAGTGTGGCAGGGTGCATTATCCTGCTGAAAGAGACCACTGCCACTAGGGAATACCGTTTCCATGAAGGGGTGTACTTGGTCTGCAACAAATGTTTAGGTAGGTGGTACGTGTCAAAGTAATATCCACATGAATGCTAGGACTCAAGGTTTCCCAGCAGAACATTTCACAGAGCGTCACACTGCCTCTGTCGGCTTGCCTTCTGACCATAGTGCATCCTGGTGCCATCTC
>JAOTRR010000051.1:10551666-10566245 GCA_028570945.1 Gogo arcuatus
GACTGTTGAGCAGCTGAAGTCTTGTATCAAGCAAGAATGGACAAAAATTCCAATTCCAAAACTGCATCAAAAAGTCTATAGTATTTTGCTTATTGAAACAGTATGGTTCAGTTTTGGCCCATTCTTCTTGCCAAAATCATTTTCAATTTCCCAAGGTTACAAGGTTCATTTTGATGGACTCACAATTTCAAAATCCTCCATAAATCCATAAAACCTCCGTGCTTCACTGTAGGTATGGTGTTTATGGAATCATATGCACAACCCTTCTTTCTCCAAACATGATAAGCTGAATTATTGCTAAAGAGTCTATTTTTTATTTCAGTATAGTTCGAAAAGATTTCTGATTTGTCAACATGCTTTTAGACACACATCTCTGGAATTTTGAGTGCAGTGTCAGAACAGAGATGATTGCCGTGCAGTCCATTGTTTATTGTTCTCTGTGTAACTATTGTTCCTGCTGCTTTCAGGTTGTCCTGCAACTCTTTTCAAGTGACTGCTGGCTTCCATCTTGCCTTTCTTATCATTAATATGAGAGTGTGTCATGAAATCTAGCATGATGCACCTGCTGTGGACGATGAGTTGTATTTTCTATGTACACATTATCAGACCTAACAGGGCTGTTGAATGTCTTTGCTACAGCTTTGCCGCTTATTCCATTCAGGTGTTGTTTAATAATGTTGCCCAAGAGAACTTCAGGGAGCTGCTTCACCTTCACAATGATTGCTACATGTTGCCTGAAATCTTCACAACAAAATGGCAACAAATCTTTTATAATGACATCATATTTACAAGTACAAAGTCAAAAGACATGTGAAAATCTGAAGTGGCTATACAGTCTATACTGGAAGTACTGTATATTAAATAATAGTAATTAAAGTGTCTGAATACTCATTTTCCCTCACTGTATAATGCACATTACTTCAATAACTATGAAAATGTGCTTCATGATAAAAAGAGAACCAACATGTTACATAAAAAAAAAAAATATAAAGCTGATATCAGTCTATAACTGAACGAGGTGGGAATAAACCTTGGATGTGACGCCAGTCCAACACAGAGCATAAAGGAGTTATGCATTCACCAAAAAAGTAATTCAGCTGATGTTTTTTTTGAATAGGTATGAATTAGTCTGACATCAAGACATCCACTGCTGTAAGTTTTCTCAACTTGATACTATTATCTGTCTACATCTCATCTATTTAACCCTCTAACACCAAATTCTTTAAGATGAGGCTGAAAGTCCTGAAATCTGATTGCAAATTCTATCTAAATAAAATCCTCGGTTCAAACGTTTGTTTGTTTCACAGAAAATTATTAATATGCGTAAATATTGTATCATTCCACTCTTGCTTCTCTGGTGTTTAGACGATAAATAAATAAAAACAAAAAGTTCTAAAATGTGAAATTTCCCCAGAATAATGCTCTGCATTTTGTGACTTTCTTGTAAATGTCTTGACATACAGGATGATATCCAAAGAGAAACTACAATCCAGGCCAATTTATTACTCACATGCTGCAGACTTTCAGCTCATATGCTTCCTATTTAAGAAAATCTGAGGCAAAAGAACACAGTTACATCTCTTTGGGGAATTTTCCCCCTAACTTCAGGCATGAAATGCATTAGTATCCTTGACACAGATCCTATCTGAATGAATAAATAACGCTTTTCTCTGGTGCTTGCAAGGGTCATGATTTATTTTATTCTTCTGTTATTGAAGTAGTAATGACTGTCTTTTGTAAGTTCCTCTTTTATGTTTTACTCCAAACAAGCAGTATCACCATGGCAAAATAATTGTGAAAGTTCAGAAAGAAATCAGACAAAGCTCTCCACCCTTTTTTTCGGAGACAGATCCTAGAAATATAGCACACAGCTGTTTCTGTTTGACATACCTACTCAATATGGAGCTTTTCTCACTTTATGGTTTCTGTGCAAAAATGCAAAAGGCAAATCTCCTAAAACAATGCAAATGATGTAGTTGTTTTAGATTATGTCTGAACTACAGAACAAATAATATAGTCATTAAATGTAAAACCCAACATGAAAAAAACCTTAACGCATACTGAATAAATTCTAGTATAGTTTCACAAAAAGTCCAACCCTTGAAAGTTTATACTGTTAGATCTCAGATTTCTCACTATGGACATTCCCTGGAAACTATGCAGGAAAGATCAGCAGCACTGTGTTTTGTGGAAGATATGGTTTATTTGCAACACCATCAGAAAGTGTTAGGTTCACATCTGCACCATCACTGCACCACTGACTAGACCGAAAGTGAGACATTATATAGGATGCAGAACAAAGCATTTTGGTGTGAAGTAGACGTAACAAAAGGGTGACCTGTCAATCAACAACCAACAGTTGTGAGATAAACAAGTCAGGCAATGAAACATCCTGCTTCAAAACAACACCAAGATAAAATCAGAATCTAACAATATGCTCTGGTGTCATTGCAGAGATTACAGGGAATGAAATCTGAGTATTCCTATTTGCACTCCAATCCTAAATTACTGACAAGCATCATTGGATAGCAGAGCTAAGACTTCCCTCTCTTACAAAGAAAAAAAAATACATCAAAAAATAAGTTAATTGTTGTAAATAAAAATACTTTGGAAATGCTATGTGATTCAGAATTTTTCAATCCCCGTCTAGAGAAAACCAAAGAAAACTCCCCATCAACTCAGAATTCCTACTTCAGAAGGTCTAATCAGTGGAAATCAGTCAATGAAGATTTCAAATGTGTGTCTACATAAAAGTAAATTCAAAACTATTCAAAGCTCTATAAATCTAACAGTAAAGGTCTTAGGATTAGATAAACATGAGAGAAATGTCATACAATTTAAGGAGTTGAATCTAAATTCCCAACACAGGAGCAATACTATTATGTCAAAAGTCATTCAAACAACCTAAAGTGGAAACCATGCTCCGAACAGGTAGGAACTGAATTGTTGGTATTATTCTCTTTGAAAAAATTACAGCCTAATTTACAAATACCTGTAATTCATTTAAAAATTCAGTGAAGAAATCATGAGCATCACGGGGGTGCAGCAGGTAGCATTGCAGCTCCAGGAGTCCCTTGTTTCTGTACATGTTCTTCTCTTGCCCTCCATGTTCTCCAGTTTCCTTCTATGTCACAAAAACCATGCATCGAGGCAAACCGTCAATGTTAAATTTCCCCTAGGTGTGAATGTGTGTGTGACTGGCATCCCATCCAGGGTGTTCCCACCTAACACTTAGCATTCCCAGGATAAAGTCCAGATCCAGGTTAAGAGAGTTACTGAAGATGAATTTATTAAAAAAAAATAAATAAAAAAAAATTCATGAAAACGTTTTACAAAAATACATACAGTATTTCTAATAAACTTTTACCAGTGATGTTCAACAACAACAAAAAAGTGCCCTTAGACTTCTATTACAAATGAGTTTTCAGGCTTTCTTTTTTAAGAATCTTGCTGTAAAAAAAGGCTTTCTTATTTTCTCAATACAGGAACATTTGAAAATTGAAATTCTTGCACCTGGTTGCACATATGTTGCAAATCTGGTAGATTGAGATTCAGGTGAACAAAACCTGCTGGTGTATTTCTTTAAAATATAGCTTATATATAGAGTTGAGCCTGGAAGAACATTTTCTGTACAGATGAAATGAATATAAACCTCTTAATGCAGAGTTCCTTAATCCTGGCCCTGGAATATCAATATCCTGCACATTTCTATGTTTTCTTCAGCTCCTGGTACTCCAGGACCACGACCAGGACTGTGAAACACTGCCTTAAGGGATAAGAAAGTTCATTCAGGGAACATTATCTTATCTGCAAAGCTTGATGAAAATAAAATCATGTCTCCCCATACATGGCCATGGCCGTCTACCTCCATCATATTTCACTGAACAATGAAAGCAGTTTGGTGGCTTCAGAACATTCTTCTCTGAGCTGTGTATGTGAAAATGCTGTTCTGTGCTGCAATACACATATTCAGTGTAAACAGAAAGGTTTATCAGTACATAATTTACAGAAAATATGTTTTTTTGAAAAAAAAAAATTAGAAAAAAATTTCTTGAAGGCTGAAGACGTCAATAATTTTGTCAGTTTTTAAAACAGCATAGTTTATGATTAAATAGGTTTTTTTTTTTTTTGGCTTTACTATTTACCAACACTTCTATACTAAAATAACTGTTTGAGCACAGCAGGCTCTGAACTATCTGGAAATAATAAAACACATGGTCCCATAAATAAAAGGCAACAGATTCATACCAGGCTTGTCATCTTCAGTCAAATGTGCTGAAAATGAAATTGAAAGACTTAAGTCCTGGTAGCACGTATGATCCAAGCCTGATGAGCAGCAGTGAACTGGGTGATCAGTGATTGGATTACTTGATTTTCACATACCTACATTATGAGGCCAATCTAGGAACAAAATATTCAAATTAAGCAATGTGTATTTGTAAAATGAATATGGAAATTCAAGGGTTTTCTTTGACAGTTGCAGTTTATCACAGGATAAAATTGGTAATACAGCTATAATCAGGTAGCCATTTTCATTTTGTGCCCATTCTTGAAGCAACAGAAATAAAAAAAAAGTAGGGCTTCTTTCTAAAATCTCTGTTGTAGCCACAAAGAGTACTATACACTATAGTATTTTAAAGTGAGTGAGACCGAGTGATCAGTTGAGTTAGAACTAAATTGTGACATTAAGCATGGAAATTATATAAATAATAATAATAATTTAAACCCAATATGAAGTGGATTAAAAAAAAACACAACCTGTTCTTATTTCACAACCAACATCATAACTCTGGAGAGGTTTAAGGAGACGTTTAACATTTGAGCAAACTTCTGGTCTTTTCTGACCTGCCATGCCTGCTTAGATCAAAAGGTGCAGGCTATTTGTTGGTACCTCAAATAGGAAAGAGCCTTCTCTTACAAAGCCTCACAGTTATGGGGCTTACTGACTGTTAGAAAAAAACCCTGACACTGGAGACTCCTTCCATAAATGTTAAATGTCTGCTTACAGAAAACTATATCAACCCTATGAACGAGATCAAAATTGACATATTTTATTGCTTAAATAACAACACTTAAAAAAAAAAGTTTATTACTAGCCTTGGATTATGTAGATCATCTCCCATACAGGTCCCTGTGAATGAGCTGTTACTATAGAAATTATAACTTATTAGTCCAAGAGCATCAATATAAAACCGAGCTGCTGTTATAGAAAATTCAATACCCTTTATCCAATCAGATTTGAATATCCACCAGCACTGTGGTATTAGTTTTAGTATAGGCAACACTGATCTTATGAAACACCAATCTGGAGCATACATCATGTGCCGATATACGATGTGATATTAATGTCAAACCTGATTTCGATTACAAAAGTGTAATATTTTAATAAATTTATTTGATACAGACATTCCCATGCAGTAGTAGATTACAAATCCTTTGTTGAGCTTAAACCACAGGTTCTGTTCATTACAAGGCTTTAAAGTGAAAGCCAAGGCTTGTTCTTCATACAGTGCCCTTCACGATTATTGGCACCCCTTGTAAAGATTAGTAAAAAGGGTTAGAAAAAAAAATCCACCTTTTGATGAAGGAGCTTCATCTCACACTGAACAAATGAGAAAAATCCAACCTGTAATTGAAAGAAATTTATTCAGAGAAAAACAAATCCCTCATCTTTACAAGGGGTGCCAATAATCATGGCAAGCACTGTATCTCGGTTCCTGCTAACATCTTCCAGACAGCATGGATCTGCAGCCAAAGAGCTATACATCACAGGATGTAGCGTACAGCTGTATTTCAGTTTGCCACTTCTCTCTTCTCTATAACTGTGCTGCCTGCAGTGATGAATAATAAACACCTGGATTTTTTAAAGCCTCTGAAACAACTTCTATCTTGGCTAAGATGTGATAACCCTTGTACTATCTTGGTGATTTGTAATTCAGTATTTGAGGAGTCACAGGTGAAAAGAAGCCAAACGCTTGAAATTATGTTTACAAGAATGTCAGCTGTTCAAAGAAAGGTCAAAAAGACAAGAAGGGAAACAACATTCAAACAACAACAACTCCTAATAGGGGAACCACAAGGATGTCAGTTTTAATACTGACACAAATCATTGTGAGCAGTGAATTACCATACAAATGTAACTCGATTCAAATGATCGTGTAATGAAATTAAGCATCGGGTTAGCTTCATTTAAGAACTTTTATACATATTGGTTTCATTTAAGACTCTGGTCCTGCAGAACTAGAATTAATTATGCTGTTTTCTATGGATTTTTGTGATTTAAATCCTACATACACTGTCCAAAATAACACCATTAAGTTTTTTTTGACCATCATTACTTCCATGGAAGACTGGAGGGTTCGAACTGGCAGGTTCGAACCCAGAACCTGCTTGCTGTGAGGCAATAGTGCTTACGCCGCCCATACTGTACTATTATTAAGTATTAACCCACATTCTCTTATTTGAGAATATTAATTGTTTGGGAAAAGTCCAAGTCCTCAGCTAATGACATCATCTACTGTCCATGTAACCAGTGTTTACATTTATAAGTGTATGTGTTATGGTCCTTTGAGACCTCAAGACAGGAATATCCATGTAACCAATGTTCACACGTGAATGTATGTCCATATATGCAGATGGTCCATCTGAAGGGACAGCCCTTCTTAGAAGAAGTGTGTGTGTGTCATGGTCCCCTTGGAACTAAAGGCACATTTACACTCAAAGGAATGTCCATGTGGGCGAGCATGATCCTACAATACCATCATGTCCATATATGTATATGTTATGTATAAAGGAAATATTTTATGTTGGGTAATGCAGCTCCATGGGTTCTTATTAGGCCGCATATTGATACCACTTTTATAACATTGATGTGAAGCTGTATGAGTTATAAAGCAGCAAGTAAAGTTTTGTGAACTGAGCTCCGTTATCGAGTGTGTTTGTGTAAGTGTAAAAACACAACAGTATATATATGTGTGATTAAGATGTGTGAGGAGAGAGAGAGAGAGAGACCAGCATATTACATCTCATGTTAATAATTTCATATTCTATATACAATGAATTACACAAAAGAAAGCAACATGCTTTTATTGAATCTTCTTCAGGATCTTAGTTCCAGTGAAGGGAAATTAATAATGTTACATCATACAAAGACATTCTGTACAATTGTGTTCGTCCAACTTTGTGGCAACAGTTTGGGGAAGAACTGCATATGGGTGTTATGGTCAGGTGTCCACAATCTTTTGGCCATATTGTGTATATACAGTATGTACTTTAAAAAACAGACTCACCATACAGATTTTCTATTCAATAATCCATACAGTGCTGATTGTGAAGAACCAAAAATTGTCAAGAAAGTGTCTTGTGGGAGAACAAAAGCAGAGGTATTGGTAAAATACTGTGTGGCCTTGCACTGAAGGCAGTGGGAAATGTGTTGAAAATTTTAACATCTGCAAGACCTCGCCCCATGACTCCAATAATGGGAAAAAAGTTTCCTCTTAGAGTGTAATTCTTCACAGCCAAAGTGCAGTGTTGAACAAAACGGTTGTAGTGAATCTGCAGAAGGAATAGCAGTGTGCATACTCTGCTCTCTTGAAAAACCGGTGTTGTCATTGGGTGAGTGTTAGCTTTCAGCACTGACAACACAAATGTAAAGAAAGAAAAGCCAAATTACAGTAATATCCTCCAGGATAACTGCCATGCCCTCAGCTGAGCATGCACTAGACGACCTGACCGTCGATATTGAGAATGTGCTGAAAGAATTTTATGAGTGCTGCAACATAGACTTATGAGAAGTCCTGTAGCATATCACAAAGAGAAGACTTTCCCGTGATCCAGCCATACTTCATGAACCACGAGACTGCCTCAGTCAAGCCTGCACAAACTCATCAGTGATGTTCCTGGAGTGCAGGATGAAGATGATCGCGATATTGTGGAGGTTTACCTCCTCTTCTGTAACAGCATTATCTGCCTTTTTGAGGATTGTTAAGAAGCTAATGCTACCTCGTGTAGCACCTTTCTCTGGTTTGATGCAGGCAAGGCAAGGGAAGAATACACTGCATTCATCGACAGTGGCATAGCGTGGTTTGAAAAATGGTTTGATCTTTCCAACACCAAGGTGGTCTTCAGCCACCTTCTCCATGGTGGCAAGTTCACCTTCAGTAACCTTCAAAAGGTCTATGAAAGAGGATGATTAATTGAAGAGCACAGATGTGGTTGCCAGATGGATAGCTGTATTTCAGGCAGCTAATCTTACAAGTATGATTTTGATCTTCTAGATTAATTACATATTCTACCAATTAACTCCAATAACATAAACTTTGAAATTAGAATAGAATGTTTTTAGGAAAAAGCTAACCAAGTCTATTTAAGTGCATGCACTGTTAGGCAATAATATTTATTATACCAAAGTTTGGTTTAGTGAATGCAATCCTTTGTTTAACCACATTTTATTAGCTACCAGCTGCTATGATGAGAAACAGCCAAATGAGATGACTAATTTTTCCCATTTCTCTTTGAAAGATGCTAGCCAGAAAACCACACTATAAGCACAGAGATATTGGGGTGAGAGCTGGTGAAGTCGTCTGCTTGAGGTTTACAGCAATAGAAAAGCAGATAAGGATTTATAAGATATGGTCTACTTTCCACTTATTTTAATCATTTTCAGTGAAAATGTCATAAATGTAGTCTATTTTATGGCAATGTTATTAATATGGAGAGATTGGACGATTGTGCCTTGAAAGAATAAATAACAAATTCATCACCACTTCTACTACTGTCTGTCATCCAGCTGAAACAGACAAGCACATCACACTTAATTTAATTGTACAGATCATGAAAACATCATGATTTTATTTTGCTTATTTCCTTATCCCACTGAAATGAATTCCTGTTTACGCCACTGCCAGCACCTGGCGACTTTCTGAGTTTTCAGACACGAGTGCGACTTACATCAAACGTGGCACACAGTTGTCGTTTTTAATCAGTGTTTCAACACTGTGAGATGTGAGCCCAAATCACACTTATCAACGTACTGTACAACGGCAGTCAGTATGCTACAGATCTATTGAGAATGCTTAGTGGTGTGAAAATGTTGAGTAGTAAGTACACTATATGCCTGAAAGTTTGTGGGCACCTGACCACCACACCCATATGTGGTTCTTCCCTAAACTGTTGCCACAAATTATCCAACACAATTGTATCAGAAGTGTTTGTATGTTGTTGCATTACAGTTTCTCTTCACTGGGCACTAAGAGGCCCAAACCTGTTCCACCATGACAATACACAAAGCGAGGTCCATGAAGACATGGTTGGCCAAGGTTACAATGGAAGAAATCAAATATCCTGCACAGAGCCCTGACCTCAACCCCATTGAACACCTTTGGGACGAACTGGAAAGCCGACTGCACCTCAGGCCTCCTCACCCAACATCAATATCTGATCTCACTAATGCTCTTGTGGCTGAATGAACACAAATCCTCACAGCCATTCTCCAAAATCTAGTGGAAAGCCTTCCCAGAAGAGCAAAGAAGGGACTAAATCTGGAATGGGATTCAACGAGCAGATATGGGTGTGATGGTCTGGTGTCCACAAACATTTGACCATAGTGTACTACAGGTCATTTCAATATTATTTTTTCCAAATTTGCACGAGCCAAATGAAATAAGTAACCCAAATAACCACTCTTTGTATCCATGGTGAGCAGAAAAGCATTACAGAATGCACTACCCATCAGAGCTTGAGGTGGTTGAGCTACAACAGCAGAAGACCACATCAGGTTCCACTCCTGTCAGTTAAGAACTGGAATCTGTAGCTGCAGTGGGAACAGACTCACTGTAACTGGACAGTTAATGCTGAATTTCTGCACTTTGTATTGCTTGTGCACTCTTGTGTGATGTGTAAATATGTGCAGAATATATGTACTGAAGTGTATTGATTTCGTGTATTTAATGTCCTGTGTTCTTTGGCTACCATCGTGGCTATTTTCCCCAAAGACCCTTTATCCATTAGGTGTATTCCCGTCTTGCTCCCAGTGTTCCCAGGACAGGCTCCAGTTCCATGAAAGCCATGACCAGGATAAAGCGGGTACTGAAGATGAATTAAAATATAGGACAGGGATTAGCTTTGTCTCAGTGGAATTGTTTCAGCAATAAAACATCCCAAAATCAGGATAATCACAAGCTCCCTTCCAGCCAACCCAGGAGCTTTGGATTGTGGTGTGTTCATGATCATTTACAACTGATTATTACTTACTGCCTTTCACTAGACACAAACACACTGCATCCATTTAAACAACATGCGTGTAATGCATTAGTTAATAACATAAAACTATTAAATAATCAGTAATCCTCCAGGAGGTGGTTTAGACATGCAACTACTCCCACCTAGTGGCAAAACTGCCCAGCACCAATAAAGAAGGATGTAATAAAAAGCTTAGAGGCAGGTTTATTTTTATTTTTTGAGAAACCAGCAAGCGTATGCTAGCTTTTGAAAGTATCCAACCGAAAAAATCCCACCCCTCCCTTCAAAGCCACTCCTCCAAAAAACATGTATGCACACCACCCAATTACTGCTGGAGGATGAGTCCATGACAGAGTGCATTGGTGGGGCGTAGTGCATCATTGTCATATCCGACTACCTCATGTTTCATTCACATGGAAGAAAACACCCAACATTATCATAATGAATATAAACAACGAACATGGCTATGGTTAGCACTCACTGGTGACTAACTCTCTAGCTTTAGCAATATGTCTGCCTTCCTTGTGTAAAACTCTGGTCAGGCAGCATGAGCGCACAGGTAGGCAGGCAGATAGGCCATCCAATCACTTCATTCGGACCGAATTAAATAATTGGACAGGCTTTTTACAGCCCTGCAACTGCCACAGACGAGAGCTTTTTTTTCTTTTTATTGTCTGAGCATTTGATTTATTCATTGCTGTTGGGATGTAGAGAGAATTTCAAGAAATATAACAAAAAAAATACTACTAAAATAAATTACCTACCCTAGCTTTAATAGCGCAGATAGAGAGACAAATCCACAAAAGACAGTGAAAATACTTCTGAAAACTTTTATTATCCAACAGATAATAGATTTTGTTACCATGTGAACCAAATATTTCTATAAGATCTGCAAAAAAGATGCTAATTTAAAACCACATACCTTTTTTCCAAGTGTTACATTTCAGTGAGATACAGAAAGCAAATAATATGTGTCTCTATGGCTAAATAACAAGACAAAGAACAAAAATGTCAAGATGAAGCAACAGAACTTTTCAGCCATTTAATTGCATCTACTGAACAGTTGCATAAGATTCATTTATTTAGTTTTTATGAGAGGTTGTCTAGGAGTAAACAATCAACCTCAATGTGGATCTGATTATCACAGACATCATACAAACATTGTCATGTGTAACGTGTGTGAAACATTAAAGGTGCAGTTTAGTTAAATATGGAAAGAGTATGGTCCTAGGAATCACAATAACGGGTGAGTGACCCTATTTGTCAGTAGCCACGTTAATGCCTTGACCACAGATGAGGATTATTTGGATCATTTAAAAGTCTAAAGTCACCTCAACAGCCATCAAACCTAAAGCAAGAGAAAACAGAGCAAAACGGAGCAATACAACATGTTGGGTATTTAAAATAACAATAATGGGAAGAAATGCAAGGCACTATGTTAGCAGGGAAGTTGATTTCGGAAGGATCTGCACATTGTGTGCACACGCACGTAAAATAAGCGTGTATACATATAAATATACAGGATGCAGATAAAGGCACTGTGCTTCATTTGAAGCTATACGTAGCATTCAAACATACAGAAGCTTTGCCTGCTAGCCTAAACGCACCGTATCCCACAGTCCCAGCAGATATTAAAGTGCAACATGTGACCCGATGTGACCATTTACAAGCAGCGAATGCCTTAAATGCAATGCGGTACCTGCTCTAAAAAAATAGCTCTGAGAATGACCAAATAAACATATTTACACACTAACACAATTCGAACACAAACATTAGCTTCAGTGATAGACAACCTAGTGTTTAGTGCTTTTCAAGCTATTAGTGTTTTTTTCTCTCACGACTTGTCTTGACTCTTAAGGTGACATCATATTCATCTAAAAGTTCTGTGGCAAATTTTGTGATCACAACGACATTGAAGCACAACCATCACCATTGACTTCTGAGTGACCACCGCAGTAAAATGATCAAAAGCGGAACAGATTTAGTAAATTTGGGGCTTAAGAAAAAAAAGAAAAACAGTCAAGTCAGTTGACAAAATGCTAAATACCTTGTGTGTGAAATAGTTTAGAGCAATGATCATCAGCTCTTGACCTTCCAGAACTATTCCTACATCTCATCTGGTTAATCAAGTGAGCTGATTATCTGGAACTGTTGATTTAGGGATCGCTGCTTTACAGGAGTCTGATCCTGTACAATGCACCCTATGCCACATCGCTGAAAATGAACTTGCAGCACGCCTACAGATCAAGTTTACTTAGTGTTCAGACAATAATGACCAAGGTAATAGTAGGAACATTTGAAATGAATGTGTCTAAAATTAATAATAATAATAATCATTAAAAAAAATCACTGCAGGCTTATTGATGTGCATAATATTTTACTCCTATACACCGATTAATTGCATTTCTGGTGTGAATGAGGCAACGGCAGTGTGAAGTGACATGACACGAAAGGGAAAACTCAGACAAGGAAGCCATAGATCCAGAGTGTGTGCCAGCTGGGAATGACCTGCCAACTGGAATATTCAGACATCAGTTCATAGCCCTGATGAAATGCCAACAGCAGCAGCAGCACAGAAGAAACATCAGTCTTTCAGTCGGTCATAACATTGTCCTTCCTGAGTAGATGACTGCAGTAACTGCATTAGCCACATGGGGGCTTCACTCCACTGTGTTTTTGGAGCAAAGGCAGTTTCTGTCTCTGGATTGTCACACAGTGAACTGTCATGATACAAAGGTGCCAACATTATTACCAAGAAAATCCTAACCAACAAGAACAACAACAACAAACAAAACACAAACCCTTTGCCTGTGTCAGTTCCCCCCCAGATGAAAACAGAAAAGCAAAAGTCTGCAGTCAGTGCTACTTAATAATAAGCAGCTTCTCCATTTTTAAACCAAAGGCCACGGTCCCACTTTCTTCTTTTCTACTGGCTCACAAGGCCGAGGCTCATGAATTCACAGGTCAAAGTTCACGTATATAAAGTGGCACGAAGAGAAAGTTACCAGAGGCAAAGCTACCAGAAGCAAATGCGCGTCTTTCACGTCCCATGTCCTTTCCACTTGAGTGAACTGGCTTTTCTGCTCAGTAAATTTTATTCATGTTTGTTTTGACTGCTAGTTTATGTGATAAGGGGGGAAAAACCCCAAAACATCTCCTGTACTGATGAGTTAAAAATCGTAAATGTTATGGCTAAACTGTACATGTTGGCACCTCTGCACGATAAGTTAAATTAAATAAAGTTTGTCTTCGTCCATACATTTTGCTTGAGAAGCAGTCTATGGCTGGATGTCAGTGGTTAAAATCCAAAAAGGCTTATTACCACTGGACTTCTCTCAGAGCAGATTTAGATGATCTGGCTTAATGCTCAAGACATTCTGCTGTCTCTACAGGGAGTGGTCCATATCTCAGCTCCCCATAACAGGCCTCTGCCAATACATCTCGCTCTCTCTCTAAACTGTGTACAGAAGAAACTCGTCCCTCTGAGATGACTGACACTGAAGTTAGGAGAGTACAAAAACTTGGGGAAGAGAGGAAGAAAGGGAAGAGCGAGCGCGAGAGAGGGAGCGAGAGAGAGACGGAGAGAAGGAGCGAGAGAGAGAGGGAGTGAGAAAGAGAGGGAGAGAGAGAGAGAGAGGGAGAAGGTGCAGTCTTGTTTCTGATTCACTGCTCCACCTGAGTGACCTGGATGACTGGAGGTGAACTGCTAATGGTCGGACCACACCAACACGCTGAGGAGCTCCGTGATGCCTGCTGGTCACAGCTGTTTGGGGGGGGGGGGGGGGCAAACAAACAAAATAAATTAATAAAAAAGAGACAAACTAATTTAACAAATCACATCAGCATTCATACAGCTAAGGTTTGACTGACACATACACTGCACAAATACTCTCTATAATTATGCGAGATAGTCCTCGCTGCAGAAGCAAAACTCAGGGGGTGGAGCTGGACCTGATCAAACACTTCATATTCACAAAACTCTTACCCCTAACCCACAAGATGCTGTACAACACAGAACAAACACCACACTTATCCAGGCTGAGTTGTCTCTAGGCATGTAATGACATATTGTGCGACAATAAATCACGATACAAATTTATGACAATTTGAATCGATTAAAAAAAAAAAAAACGAATCACGATTATAAAATCAGGCTGCATAATCTGTTAGTTTTTCCTAGCTGTAATTGCATTGTCTAGACAGCAGAAGGAGCAATAATGTACAATAGTGGGAATACATGCAACTTCACCGTAAGTGGATGTAACACAGCTCTAATGCCATGAAAACACACACACACACACACACACACACACAAAACAGATCTAAAATGTGAAAGAGCT
>JAOTRR010000051.1:10765720-10777428 GCA_028570945.1 Gogo arcuatus
CAGGGAATTGAACCGGTGACCTTTTGGTCCCAAAGCTGCTTCTCTAACCATTAGGACATGGCTTCCCCTAGTGATCCTTAGTGATATTCCTGGGGTCTGCAGGTGTTTTCAGGTCTTTCAACATCAGACACCCTTGTGCAGGTGACCCAGCAAGGGGTGATCAATCCCTGGCCTGTTTTACAACAGTATAATTCAATTCAATTTTATTTGTATAGCACTTTTAACAATGGACATTCCTACAAAGCTGCTTTGTGACAAATATATAAATTCTGGATATAAATTTTACATACAGGAATGTATAATTTTATCCCTAATGAACAAGCCAGAAGGCGATGGTGACCAGGAAAAACTCCAAGATAACATAAGGAAGAAACCTTGAAAGTAACCAGACAAATAGACCTTGGGACTGCCCTCTTAATCCAGAGCCACCTTGTGGCTCTCTCTACGACATCAGTAATGGGCTTTTTTGGCTTTACTTTTTTCCAACCATACTATTCCTAACTGGGTTAGGACATTACAGAGGGAGTGGCTGCAAAGCCCTGGCAGCCAACCTCTTGCTCACAGCGAGTGTTCCAGCCCTGGTTCTTGCATTGCTCCACCAACTCTTGGTAATTTGGCATGCTTCCTTTCATATGCCTCCTCCATGCACTCTTCTAAGGGTACTGTCAGTTCTGCCATGATCACCTGTCGGGTGGTATCCTGACCATGTCAGGACAGAGTGCTGTGGAGGTTATATGGTCTGGAAACTTCAGCTGCTTGCCCAGATCTGTGCTCAGCTTCCAACTGGCAGCTGATGCAAGGAGACAAGTTGTCAGTCTTGGCTGTGAGGAAGGCGACTCTCCAGCCTTGACAAAAGCAATGTTGGTTACTGACCAGAGTTGTTTATGTCCAGTGTTGATGGCTGAGGCTACTATCTAGGCAACTGCTTTGAGCACCTTGTTGTGCTGCCAGCGAAAGCTGAACTTAGAAGCTGCTTAGATAGTGATCCCCTTTCAGAGTAAATAGGTCAGGCTGGTGTTTCGCTCTTTCCCTAGACGTGGAGGTCTGCCTGCAAGATGTTGGCACTGTGCTGCAGATTCCCAACTCATCCATGCTTCCTGCTGTCTAAGGTCCACCAACCTGCTGGCTCTTGCTTCCTCCACACCTGCTCAAACCTCATCCTGAATCAAGTGATGTTTCTCCTTGCCATGGGCTTTCTCTATTGGAATCCTGTGGAGGGAGCCCAGCCCGTCCTGTAGCTGTATTCCTCACTGGAGCTTTTTGCCTCAGTCTGGACTCTGCATCCTCCAGTGCCTTGACTGCTCTCCACTTCCTGCCCGTTCTGACTTCAAGTTGTTGACACTTTGGGGTCATTGTATTCTCTATACTGGAGAGCTTTTCTTGTTCACAACACCATAAACTCTGCAGTAAGGCTGCTCACAGGGAGTTGCAGGATGATGCTTCTACCATACAGTGCCATGCTGCTGACACTGCAGGAAAAACTAAGCCACCTGCAGAGGTAGCTGCTGATTTTCCTGTCCAGGGACTCAAATATTACGATGGGGACCCCATAAACTAGCAGTGGCCACAGAATCACCGCTAGGATGGCATGCTGGTAAATCCAGGCCTTGAATCTTCTGGGTAGGCTTGACTTGTTCACCTTGGAGAACCAGTTGTCAAGGTGCTCTCTCTCTCTTTTTTTTTTTTTTAAATGGAGGCAGTGTCTTTAAGACTGGAGTCAAAAATCTTCCCGAGGGTTTTCACCAGCTGCTCAGAAATAGATGGAATTGTGACACCAGATAGTGATAAGTGTAATTTGTCCATCACTTGCCCCTCCTTCAGCACCAAGGACCTAGATTTGCTTTCAGAATTTATGTAAGCAGCATTCTACTATTGTGAAGCAAAACATTCTTTCAGCATATGTTTTTATTTTTATAGAACTGGCAGGAACATTGCATTTGTACCATGATTGTACCCTAACCTTTATTACAACCTGTTGAATACTATACTGAAAGTTCCAATAATGTTCTCTGTTAGCTGATAATGATCTTTACAAAGAACCGATATATTGTTACTAATCGATGTTCATTAGTGCATTACTATGATTGTGGTGCATTAGTATGATTTGTGGTCAGGAAATTGAAAATGTATATATTCTTTTATTAACTCAGCCTAGTATCACAGCTTCCATCGTTGTATACAAAAATTAATGCAGTAAAATAATGACTATAAAAGTAATGGTACAATTTAAACAATAAAGTTAATGTTTATTCACAGGTACTTCATGTACTTGTTTATATTATGTACAATTTGAGACAGTAAATCAGAAATGACATTGGAGGGTGTTTTATAAGAAAATAATCAATGATAGGGTGGTGTGATGTGACCCAGAGTGAAGTGGGGCTACTGTTACACTCAAACATTGACTAGTTTCCTCTTCCATAAATGTTAATAAATGTCTCATTACAGAAAGCTTCACCATCAAACATTTTTTTTTAATTACATAAGAGCATGTTTCTTTAAACTTTTTATAATATGATAATATATAGAAATCTATACAAATGATAACATATTAGAACAAGTGCATTAATATAAACTCATCATTCGAAATACAAGGGAACTATTGTCAGAGCTGCTGTTAAAGGAAAATAATCATCTGAAAAATCAGATGAATTCAAAATTCAACAGTGATGTATTATACAAACTAATGACACGAAAATGGATTTGTTTTTGAATTTTGTATAGTATTTTTATACTATAATTAGCTAAACTGCTTGACAGGGATTAAAACCAGTTCACAAATGCAACAATCTTAAAAATATATTTACAGAATGCAAATTTATATTTTCCCCATTTTGTGTAGCTCTGTCTCAGTCCAAGCCAAGTTTTGGGTCTCATACATCCAGCGGGCCTTAGAACCTCTTGATGGCTGATGGTGTTTGGATGTCAATCTTCACTAACTCTCCATTTTTGCCACGAGAATAACACTTGGCTGATGGCTAAGCAGAAACACACCACCTGCGGCTCTGGAAGCAGCCAAGCTGTGTTTATCTGTGGGTGTACCAACATGGCACCTCTTTTGCATGTATTATGATCTGCACAGATGACTCATCTCTGAAGGTCAGCATGAGGGCACCACCATTTCCCACGTATAAGTGAATCTTCAGGATGACTTAGACTCAGCTGAGCTTTACACTTCATTAACTCTACACAAAAGGCTCTTGCTGTGTTGTGCACATAGACATTATGTATTATCAGTGACTTTTCTTGGCAGTCGCTGTCGGGGCTGTATGAATAATAACGATCTCTCAATCTCATTTGTCTGACATTTTAAATATTAATAAAACCGATGGAGAGATTAAAGAAAACAGTTGAAGACTTTGAAGAGTATAGCACATTGTAGACATACAGTATGTACCAATGGAACTTTGAAACTATTCGGTTTATCTGTATTTTACAGTCCCTAGAGACTGAATGTTCCAAGAAAAGTGAGGACTCTTGCATTTTGATTTCTTATTAAAAGCTTTCAGCTTGTCCCTGCTTTTATACAACCATTTTGACTCAATCTAAGAGACATTTCTGTTTCTCTGCACCATTAAAGGATACCTATGATGCCAGTGATGGTAGCAGGCAGACTTCTCTCACAATCCTCTGGGATATAAAGATCTCGTGTAGCATTAATGTTGTGCTGGTGCACTTTGATGTGACACCAAATGGTTTGAAGTTGGATTATAATGCTGACTGTGAGAACATTTAGATGTTAAAATTGAAGAATTGTTATATCTATTTTGCACACAAACACTTTACTGTATAACCCCAACCTGTACGGTCTTAACTCTTTTTGGGTTAAACAGTTGTGATTACTCATAGAATAATGCTTAGTAAGCAGTTGTCACAAATTCCCATTCTCAGCTCACTGGCATTTTTTTTTTTAAATCTTCCATGTGCTTTTGTTTAGGTTTTACCTTGTGTATTTTGTTCTTGTCTCCTGCCTAACCTGCCACTGGTCTATTACCTATGCACATGAAATCTAGGGAGTTTTCACTCTGTGTAATCACCTGAAATGATTGCCACTGAATCTACAGTCTGTGCTAGAGAGAAATCAGCCCCAGCCTCTTCATACCGTTTGGTGTATTTTTATTTATGATCTTTGCTGGTGATATTGTTTTTGGTTCCACAACATTCAAAAATAATCCACATTGATCAATTTCTAAAATATGAAATAAGAAAATATGGATGCCAAAAAGCTTTGAGCTTTTGAGCAAATGAGCAAAAAGAAGAAAATATCATTAATATATAATGTATTTCTACATATCTTTGGGATGTAGCTGTACTTATTTCCCTTGCAAAAGGGTAATTTTGTTTGGATTAAGTCAGTAACTGCATTTCAAAATGTGAAGTGGAATTAGAGATTTTATGTAGTGTGACAAGAAAAACAAGTGAGAATTATTGTGGGTAAGATTATTATTATTATTATTGCAATCTTTGTCTTCCATGTTATTAGTTTGTTTTTATTAACATCAGGGCTATAAAGCATGCAATCCACTAATATATCATGAAATATCATGGATATATGATATTTCCATTTCTATTTGATTAGCTGACATACTGTATGACAAAATCATAAAATATGTAATTTCACCTTGTCTAAATTCTCCAACATAACTAAGTTTTATGCAACAATTATCATTATACTACAATTAGTTCCAGTCCACTAATTTGATTGATTGAGCAGTTTTCCAAGAGTGTTTACATTAATATGACCACACTGGGATGCTTTACTGTGTGTATCACTCTGCACCTCTGGGCTCACCACATAAAATTCCTCTTCCTTGTTTGAAACTGTTACTACAGTCATGTTACAGCCATCATTAATGGACATGGCAAACAATACTTTTCAGGAATATAACTTTTGGCTTAAAATATGAAAACTCATCAGTTGAAGACATTCATTATAACTGTTTTGATATTCAGTATAACTGCACTCTTGCTCGTGACGTATTGCTTGAATATATTATGAATACCCACTGCAAGTAATTTTTAAATAAAGCACAACTATTAGTCAGTGAAAATCATACAATTTGGAACAAGTTAGAATAATGTGGGTGAATTATTTTATATGAATAAAATAAGAAAAGGCACAAAACCTATCCCAGCCCCTAATCATAACTTTTGAACTATTTCATAAAGCTTTTGGTACATCTGACAACAAGCATATAGCTTTTGGATTTGTTTATACAGTATTTCAGGTTTGAAACAACTATCTCTTTTCAGATGCTGATATTTGCAGTCCACATGTCTCCATTCTTCACCACCCTGTGAAAGAAGGGAGTAATTATTCCTTTCCTAGCCATAGGATGAGAGCTTTCCACTGTTGAACAGCCTGGTTGTGGAGCCTATTTGTGTGATTGATAGCATGTTGTCCCTAATGACAAAATAATAAAGGTGTGTTCCGCATCAGCAGTGCTGTAGTGATACCTGACAAGCAGTGGAAGCCACAACGATTGAATTAATTACATTCCTCAATGCCAAAAGTAGTTCATATATCAACCACATCTCAAGCATACATTATTCTTGCAGAAGGTTTCTACAGTGTCTCTTTTAACCTTTGAAAAATTTAACTAGAGTGGATTAAATGTTCACTTGTCTCTCAGAGAAGAGAGGCTGTGCATTTGCTGCAAAGTTGAGGAACTCAAGTGCTACTCCACTAACAGTAGACCTAAACCCCAAACAAAAATATGACTATATGCAGTCATATATGCATAATAGCCACCCCATTGCTGCAACATGTTTTCTTTAATTCCAGCAAAAATAAAATTAACCTAGTCAAATGCCATCATAGACTACCAGCAAATGAGCACAAGCTCTGAATGAAAATTTGGAGTTTAATGTCTGGAAATAATCTATTTATGTGAGACTGGATATCCACAGAGGAATTAAAAGGAAGGAGCACTCTGACAACATTGGAGGTTATTATAGGTAGCAGTGGAAGATATATATTTAGAGAGGCTGAATGTTTCCTCAGCTATTCATGCTGAGGCACTGTTGCTGAACACGGCTGTGGTGAAATTATAATGTGATGCTGATAGCAGAGAAACACTTTGACAGCTGGTTGAAAGGATATGTCTGGTCTTCTCAATGTCTGTCAGTTTGAGGATAAACAAATCAATGATAAAGAGGTCATAACCATGCACACGTGCTGTCACATCACTGCAGAGTTTACATGATGCACAAGGATGACATGAATCACAAATAGTCCTGGTTTTATTCCTACATTTTTTTTTCCTAATGCACATATATAGATGAAGAGTTTGGTTCCAAAACGCGATAAGTGCCATTTTCAAAAAAAAAAAAATCAAGTTCCCACCAAAAGAAATTTGGCATTTGATCGCTAGTCGAAGTTCCATAATTAATTTTATGCAAAACACGATATCTGCTACGTTTCTCTGTATATCTCCTTTCTTTCCAAAACGCGACAAATGCCACTACTGATTTTCCACAGAACGCATTATCTCCACTCAACCAATCACAGTGCACCATTCAAATATGTAAACAGTAATAGCAGCTCCCACTGACTGTCAACATCATGGAGAATCCCTGTCTTTTAGTGAGATTTTGAACAAAATAAATGAATAACTTTGATGGAATCAAACATTTCTTATCTTAATGTTTTAAATTATTATTCCAGTAGTGAATGTGGTCCAATGTTATTTTTCCACTTTGAGTGCACCTGATTCCTCCTAGGATCTAGATATGACACATGAATTTAACTGTACATGCTGTACAAGGTGTCCAAACTTGTAAATTTATTGTTCAGAATAAAAAGTTTGTCCTTTTTTTTTATTTTTATCACAAGCAGAGTGATACAAACAGTGAAATGCCCCACTGCTGTTACAGTAAATAACACCACTCTTGGAATGCCACTTGTCCAATCAAATTAATGGACTGCACCTGTTGTATAATATTAAATATATATAAGTGAAGATGCTAATGCCATTTATATTCACATAGCGGCTCATTTTAGCAATTTAGTCAAAGTCAGACAATTGTGGCTCTCCTCCTCTCCTCATGGCCCAGTCCCAGTACTGTGGAGAGTTGCACAAGCTGCCACAGTAATGGCCTCATTTGGCTGGTCACACCAGTGAGATGAGTCACTTGGACCCCTGAGGCAGAAGCAAAGCATTCATGGAGGAGGCAGGATTAGTGCATTAGTGCAGCCCTCTTAAATAATGTTAATGGGATCTAAATTATGACGAGTTGCAGCAGATTTTTGCTGAGAACAGCGTGTGCTTTTCGTCATTGCATTAGAAACAAGCATGCCTCCATGGGGAATCTGAAACATGCTGAAAGAATGAAATAAACAGAGAAAGAAGGAGAGAAAGAAAGATAATCATATTTTTGTTTGAGTGTGTACTGTACATAAAAATATCTAAATAAGAACATGAGAATTTTTTAATCAAATAGCAATATTCAGATAGGAATAAATAAACAGTTGTGACTGTGTATGTGACAAAGACAAAAAAAAATGGATACATATGAATGTTTACTAAGTTCAAATAAACATATATAGAAGAAAAGGTTAAAGGCCTTAATTAAGAACCTGATAGTGGCAATCTGGCAGTGCTAGGGCTTCAACTCATGACCTTCAGATCTCTAACCCAGAGTGTTTAACCACTGAGGCACCATTTGGTGCAGAACGAGATTTTGTAAGTGCCTTCAGGCAGGTGGGGTCCATTTTTGGCAGGCATCAGTGCAGCACAGAAAAGAGTTGATGTGTAAGGACTTGGAACGTTTAAGAACAAGGCATGCAGCTGTATTCTGGATCAGTTGATGAGGTCTGATGGCAGGCAAGGGAAAATCTGCCAGGGGTGTGTTGCAGTAGTCTAATCTTGAGATGACAAGGGGCTGAAAACTATCTGAGTGGCCTCAGTGGAGAGAAATGGCAAGATCCTCCTGATGCTGTAAAGAAGAATCATATGTGACAGAGTGAGTTTAGGAATATCAGAAAGAATGACAGTTTACGGTCGAGAACTAGCCCAAGGGTGTGTGCATTGTCAGATGGTGTGATCCCAGAGTTTTCTGGAGAGATCCAGATAATCCTTTGTCATACAACTTGTCTGGGTAATTACAAGTGTAGTTCGAAAGCAACATTCTTCTCATTCTCCTTGGCCAGTTATGGCATAATTTGCACTAAATTACACAAAATACTTATACACCAAATAACTTACTGATTTGTTGCAACTGTTCGGGAGAAATGTAGCTAATTTCATGTCCAACATCATCACCTTCACAATCACCAATTGTTCCATCCTGGAAAAACAGCTCTTAGATTTACTCTTGTTTAATTCCTACAATGACAAACTGACAGAAGGGAATGACACAACCAAGGATTCCATCACAGAATTGCATTTTTCTCAGGCTATGACACTGTTTCAACAATTGTGTTTCTCACATATGTCCGTGTTATTCATAATACTGTAGTAGAAACTAGGCATTTATGCATACGTGTATTGGTATGGAATATCCGTCTGACACCATGATCTGGACATATTTCACATTTATTGATGGCAATCAAAGCAAAGCAGACTGCAACAAGTACTCTACAAAAATATCAAGAGGAGTAACTAGAGCATTTGCCTACAACACAAGTAACTTGATAAAACATTATATGGTATTTAAATAGTATTTTTAATAGAGAGCACCTGGCTGGCTCACCTTACAAATGAACATAAGGTACCATGAATTGCATACAAAAGGTATTTGTGAGCATGAGGCAATGAAATGAGCACATAGTAGAGCATGTGGAGAAATTGTTGAGCATGATAGTATTTAAGTTCTGTGAGTATTGTGCACTGAGTCAGTAACCAGTGTACGCATTTTTCTCCCAACTCAAGATGCAATTCATGGCTTGTGTTTTTAATAACTATGCTCTCGGATACTACCCTGTGCACTCCAGTTGGCTGCTCTGTTTAAACACCATATGATCTGACACATAAAACTCTGCAAGAGGAGTCCATTGCTAGCAGCACACTACAGCAACCAACCTAAACACAGCAAAATATAATGTTCCATGATGTCCCTGATTGCTTCATACCTTCAAGCAGGTTACTCAGTTTGGTATCAGCATTGGGCCGTTGACAAGGACAAAAATACATCTGCTCATACTCAATCTGAATGAATGAATTAATTAATTAATTAACTAATACCATACCTAGTAGAAACAATAAAAATATTGACCAGTGCACCTTTAAATTCTTTTAAGCAAACTGTAACCTGTGCTTTCTGGTCTACCACTGTCTCCATTATAGCATATTATACTGATTACATAATGCCTTATTAGTAAGATGGGTCTCTATGGGAATGTCACACTAAGACCACAGAATTACAATGAGAGAAAGAGACCATTTGAGATGGAATATCAATGATGACTGCTAGTGAAATTGAATAGGATGTGCTAATTGCATCTTGCTTAAGAATTAAAATAACTAATGCATAAATGATGAGGAGGGCACAGGAGTTTGCAGACCTTTCTTATTGATCTCAGTCCAAGGACTGAAAATTTGAGCTCAGCCCATAATTTTTAAGAAATTTGTCCAAAAAAGGAAAAGAAAAAATATCCCTTTCCGCCAAGCTCCTTGGACACAATGTTGATTTAGCAAATATCAGCAAATGGCTTGCTGCAAACTCTTTAGGTAATCTGTCAGTCTTTCTTCCAATTTGGGTGAGCACATTAGGTTTCAAGTTTCTAAATATATGTGAAATTCTAGCTTTCTAGTTCCAATATGGAATGAAGTCAAAGGTTTAATGTGTTAAATTCTTGTTTCCTCATTTAAACAGTTCAGTTATTGAAAGCTAATAAGCATTAAACAAATCCAGGGAGCTGATTTGACTGAAATATAGCACACATAGGCAAAACAGAATTACAGTTAGGATTTACATTTTCTAATGATCCTATGGCCTATGTTGGCACAAAAAAAGTCTCCTTCCACTAATAATGGTTAACCTAATCTAACATTTTGTTGAGCAACATGTTTGCACCTCATTTCTGTCTTTAAATAGCTTTCTGTTCAGATATGTTGGACCTTGAAAACCTAGAGAAAAAGAAAATATGAAAACCTCCATGTAGGTGTTGTGAGTTTTCCCCAAATCAGACTTTAAAAAGCCTAAGCTGTGCTTCCTTCCTTTTATCCAGTGTAACACTAAAGTGCATGTTTACAAATGACAGTATGAAAGTACTGATGAAAGTAATGTCAAGATCTCATACTTAATGGAGGCATTGAAATCCAGTGAATTATGAGAAAGATTAGGCCAACATCTGAAACCTTCTTAAAAAAGACAGAATGCTATCTACTATGGGTGCAGCAGGGTGAGTGGGGGGGGATGGAGGGTGTGATGAGATAGCACTTACATGTATTAAAGGTAACAGATACAGATGCACCATATATCACCTGGTCTTTATCTAACCTTATTTCTAACTGTCCAGTTTCGGTGATCCTGTGCCCACTCTAACTTCCTGTTCTTGGCTGACAAGAGTGGAACTTCTGCTGGTGTTGCCCATCTGCCTCAAGGTTTACTGTGGAATACATACTGAGATGCTTTTCTACTCATCATGGTTGTAAAGAGTGATTATTTGAGTTGCTGGGGCCTTCCTGTCACATCGAGCCAGTCTGCCCATTCTCCTCTGACCTCTCTCATTAACAAAGCATTTCCAACCTCTGAACTGCCGCTCACTGGATTTTTTTTTTAACCATTATGTGTAAACTCTATAAATTTTTATGTGTGTTCCAAGGAGATCAGCAATTTCTGAAATACTCAAACCAGCCCATCTGGTATCAACAACAATGCCAGGGTCAAAGTCAGAGACATCACATTTTTATCCATTCTCATGTCTGATGTGAACATTAACTGAAGTGTGTTGGTCTCATTAACTGATGTGTATTGTCCAATTATTTGCTAAAATCATGCAAAATACTAAAAAACCAAGTAACAGACTTTGGTATGTTGCTATACAAATGGTTTGAAATGCCCAGAAAGAGGGGAATTTATTTTTAGAGGACCATAATGTGTTTTTTGAGGATATGATTTACATGTACAAAAAAAAAAAAAAAAAAAGTTATGTTCCTTATGTTTATAGTTCACATCTTTCTGTGTTCTTTCTCAGCCTCTTCTGATCAGGAGTATACTAACAGAATAAAGAAACAAAGAAACAAACATGATCAGAAGCAAAAAAAGGAGAGGTAAGAAAAAAGAAGGAAAGACAGAGGGAAGTAGTCAGATGATGGTGAAGAGGATATAGTAACTTCTCAGTAATAATTAACAGTAAACCTCTGTCTGGGTTTTTGTTGAATTTTGTGAGCTGGCTAAATCAGACCTTCTTCACTAAATAGAATTGTTGCCTTTTTTATAGATTTGAATAAATAAAACTATAATTTGATATGAACCCTGAAAAAAATTCAAGTCAAGCAGCAGGATACATATTAGGATAATACTAAATAATAGTCTGAATGTGCAAGACAATAAGTGTGGAGAAGCTCAAAGGTCTTCATACTTCTTTATCGTTTAAAATATGTATGCATTATAAAGAATAAACTGTTAATAAAGGTCCTTGGCATTCTTAACTACTTCTTTAATTTATTCCTTTATAATCGTGAATTTGACTACACATATCACTTAACCTGACTGACTATTCTATTTAGGTACAAGTTAAAAAAAAATAATAATAATAAAAG
>JAOTRR010000051.1:10777754-10789038 GCA_028570945.1 Gogo arcuatus
TGATGTCTTCAGTATTGTTCTACAATGTAGAAAATAGTCACAATACAGAAAAACCCATGAATGACCAGGTGTGTCCAAACCTTTGACTGATACTGTATATGTATGTATGTATATATTATTTTCCCAATATTAATGTGTATTGTCTAAATGAGCATGAGCAATCATATTTATATTTCAGAAACAATGTTCATGGTCATTTTAAGCTGGTGAAATTAAATGAATTTTGGCCTGTCACACCTCTTCTTATTTGGCCTTATTTACACTAAACCTGTCTACACACCAGCAGGATTTCCAGGCATGGATGGGCTTTTTCAGCTCTATTTTCATCAAATAGTATTTATATTACACAGATTGGGGATTCTAAAATAAATGTCGTGGTGGTATTGCAGTAAAATCTAAGAATATGGCATATCTCAATGCAACAGGACTCTGAAAAGTCATATGAAACTTTAGGTAGGTAAGTTTGGTGTTTATGAAGTGTTTAATTAACGCTATGTAATCACTATTATACAATCAGTAATGCTATTTGTGAGACTCACAAAGCAATCCCTTAAATAATACTTCAAAAATGTGTTAGTGTTTGTTAAGTGTAATTACTTCTTGGAAATTAAAGTAACACAACATTTTACAGTGTATTCTTGGGCTGAATTAGCATTACCGATTTGAAAACACTCTATATGATCCATGGAAATTAAATAATGCTTTACAAATGCATTGCTGCTGAATAAATGTTAGTTAATGAAATAAGTCAGGAATGAAACACTTGGGAGCATGCTGTTATAGGAAAATAGTCAACAATGGGGTAGTGTGTTTACCACCCCACAAGTGATTATTTTCCTATAACAACACATTCCAAAGTGTTTAATTCCTGTTGTATCACAGCAATTTGTCTATACTTAGATTTTTTTGAGCCATTTATTTTTAGTCTATGAGTCTTTTTGCTGTCAGTATTGCTGCTACATTTATTGCTGCTACACTACACAATAGTTTACAGCCCATTGTTTCACTAGCTTTCTGAACACTGTTCTGTTGTCCTTGTTTATCTATTGTTCTGTGTATTCATTGGTCTGTGTATTTATTGTCCTGCACTCATCTCACACTGTTGTGTATATGCACTTTATGTAGTTTTGTGTACTGTACTACTGTATTGTTATGTGTTGCACCATGGTCCTGGAGAAAACACATTTGGTTCCTAGCTATATAGAGGAATGACAATAAAAACCCACTTGACTTGACTTGACGTTGTGGAACATTCATGAACTAAGCTCCTGTTATCACTTACATTATAACAAATATAATTCTCAGTTATAAATTATCACATTTATAATGTCATATTAGAATGAGTGCATTAGTATAAACCTGTGATTGCCCTGCATCAGGAACGAGAGTCAGAGATGCTGTTTTTGAAATCATTCATCACCTTCTGACCAATCAGATTCAGGAATTCAGCAGTGTTTTGGTAAAGTCCTATATCTGTTTTTGTGACTGCTATGCATGTTAATAAATTAAGTAAATGTAACTAAAAATTCCCTAAAAGTAGCTTCTCCCTACATATTTACAATATTTAAGTTAAAATAATCACCAAGTAAAGCTAGATTACTATCTGAAGCTATTAACACCTATTTGAGTTATGAATACATGAATAAAATTTTCAGTACATATGGCTCCATTTTAATCGCACTACTTAAAATTTACTTAATTTTTACTTAATTTTACTACTTTGAACTTCAAAATTTCAGAATTGGACTGCTGTCTAATGAACATTAAATTTAAAAAGTGCTTTAAACAAACCTAATGTATATAGTATAATTGTAACTTAATGAGTAATGCAGCTCCTTACAATGCTTGTTTTTCTACTGTTCTTCTTGAATCCCTTAAAAAGCACTTTACTGTACGTTTCAGATATTTTCAGAAGATCAGATTAACCAGAGGTTGTCTTCCCACATATATCACAAGGTGGATTGGGTGCGGTGAAGGTGGATTGCCAGTTCCTCACAGGGAGGAGTTTGCTTTTCTGCTTCATCTGCCTTATGTTGTTTGAGATTACTTTGTCTACTCAGCAACGTCCTGGCTCCTCTTTGCTATGTTTGCTAGCTGCTGAAGAAGTGCTGTGTACTTTTCTGGAGCAGCAATTGCCAACTCTGCAGTTGCTGCAGTCTGGACAATTGTATTTCTGTCAACTCTAAACTTTTGGAGAGCTTCCAATATGGGCTTGCTCTTCCTATAGAGGACTATGTGTAGAAGATCTTCTGTTGTAGAAGGCTTTCCTATAGAAGACTATGTTGTAAAAGACCTTCATATAGAAAGCTATGTTGTAGAAGACTATCCTATAGAAGACTACAGTGCCATACCACCTCGTATGGTTCACAGTACAATTGGCAATAACTTTAGCTCCATGAAATAATGAAATAATGTCTGTTCTTTAAATAGCTACCCTGGAATGTAGGAAAGCCTATAGGGTGTGAAACCATAATAATTAGCAAGAAATATGCTGTCCTGATTTTTAGTCTTACTACTTCTTCAACTTCTTATTTTTCTTATGATTTTTCTGTCCATTGAAGGATCAGAGCTATCAGATTCTGAGACTGCTTAGGTTTGGGAAAACCCCTTGATGTTGCTGTGGCTTAATTCTGGAAAACAGCCAAAAATTATAAAATTATGAAAGGTTTTGACCAAAATTGAGGGGTTTTTTTCTGCCAAAAATATACTTTGATACTTTAACTTTAAGACAACTTAAATATATTTAATTGAAATGATGTGGAAATTGTTTTACTTCAGGTAATTTCTGACCTTGCCTTGGTTGTCTTCCTGAAAAGATCACTTTGTGTAATGAGTCAGTTTAACAAACACAGCAGTATTAGTCTGCTTAAAGATGTTTCAAACCTTGCTAGGTAAGCATGACTTTCTCACATAGTAAATAAATGTTGTGCTTTGGTCAAGTTGTTTGATAGCTTTGTGCCATAAAGAAACAGATATAAGCATAATCATTTTAGTTTGCAATTATTCCAGGGTTTTTTTTCCTTTTTTAGTGAACTTACAGTCCAAAACATACATTTCTGTCAGATATTCCTAGGCTTAGGTCCAAGGTCAGAATGGTGCATACCTAAGACACACCTCTGTTTTATGCATGACTTCTGTGTGCGAAACTTCTGAATAGCACTTAAGTTTATAGTTATTCTGAGGTCTGAATACTGATGTGCATAATTTCTGTTTTAAATCTTCACTGGACTTGTAACTCAACTCTGAATACAGAACACTGAGACAGTTTCCCTGAAAAATAGCACTGTGGTGATTTTAATATTACCCTGAAATTGCATTACATCGTTTCTGTGTGTATTTACATTATCCAAATCATAAATTATGAGATGAAAAGGTCAGACGCTGGTGCTGGACTTAATATTGCTCCTTGTCAGGGTGGATATCACACAAGAAAAAAGTACTTAGATTAAGAGACTGAATAATGGATAACACTTAAATCTACTGATTGTTCTGCGAATGGGATAAAGCCTATATGGATTGCTGTATTTGAGTCTGTGAAATGTTAGTGTCTCCCACTCCTACCTTCATGCAAAATGTCTGAACATATTTTGACTTTTATGTAGATGCCCCTGCGAACAATAATTTTAAAATGTTCCAGAAAAAAACATTATTTATATATATATATATATAGCGATATGAGGAAATGTAGTTATAATTGTTCCAGTGTTGATGTACAGAACCTTCTATCAAGCACAGCTGTGATGTTAATTACCAGTAATGTTAGCTTGCAGCTAAGATTAACATACAAGATTCCTATAATTAGGTAACTTAGGTAACCATCATGTTCTCAGATTTACTCGAGGAGGAGTTTTGGGTTTCTGGATGATTCAGCTTCCTTATTCTGTACAGTCTGCCTAGATAAGGAGGTTTTTAAGGCTGGTCCATTTATTCTGTTAGCGCTGTTAACAATTTGATGTTGCATACCATTCTTTTGTGTGTGTGTGTGTGTGTGTGTGTGTGTGCGCGCGCGCACACGCTGGTGTAACAATATCATAGTGCAATGTGTGTGAGGGAAAAATTCCTCTAAAATCAATGAACAGTAACTTTGTGGGATTTCGGGAGCTAACATGACTTTTGTTCAAGTGGAGTGGTAACACACTTCCTCCTCTTCAAAAATAAAGTGTGCAAAGTGTTATCATCAAAAAGGCCTGTGCTTTAAATTTCTTTATACCATAGCAATGTTGAATTCTTGAATTTGATTGGTAGACAGAAGGTATTGAATAATTTTCTATAACTGCAGCTCTGACAGTAGGACCAGCTGTAACTCAAATTATTGGTTTATATTAATGTGCTTGTGCTGATATATTATCTTTCTACAGTAATAACTCTTTCACGGGGACTTTAAAAATGGACTCCACACATAATCTAAGGCTAATAATACAGGATTCAAAAACATGTTCATTAACAAAAAAAAAATCATCATTGATATTGTAAAGCACTTTGTAACATGTAACAATTATGGAAGGAGTCTGCAGTGTCAAGACTTTGCAACACTCAATAAGTTTTCTGCCACAGGAAAGCCTTCAGGACAGAGGAGTTTGCATGTTCTGGTTTCTCTGCAACATGACAAGCTGCATTTTTTTTTTAAATCTTATAAACTTCAAGGGAGAGAGAAACAAGAGAGGTTGGTGAGAGAAGGACTGTTTATAAGTGATAATAGGAACCAACTTGTCTTACGGCTATTCCACAACATTAAACGTAACTACAACTGGTTAAAAAGCACAATGTGTCTTTCAGTTATACATTCAAAATCATAGTCATTTGCAAAATGCTTGGTACACATTTTGGATGTACTGTTATTGGTAAACAATTTCAGGGTAGTCACAGGAACTCACCATCTCACCAGCCTGTCATTGATTATTTTCCTATAGCAATACACCATGTCCTGTTTTAATCCTTTTTAAAAAGTTCCATTTGTATTTAAAGCTGTGCATGTGATCCAGGCCAAATTCTAATATTGCAATATAAAAGTAAAACAGTCAATTAAAAATATTTTTAAAAAGATATAAAAAGGCTTAATTCATGCATGTGAATATATCTTTTGTCATTTTAGCTGTGGAATAGAGGAAAAAATTCAGTAGGAAAGAAAGTTAATGTTTATTTTGTAAAAGGTGCAGATAATTGATCGATGGCTTCATTCTTGCTAAGTAGGCATCTCTACAAGCATGTGGCACTTTGATTTATTGTGCTTCATTAAGTTGTCCCACTTGAAAATAGATGTCCCGTTCACAGACGGATTCTTCCCAGATAATATCTCATCTGCTGCCCAACACCGCAAGCAAATAATCAACTTCAGGCTGTGTTCATAAATTAGCCAGGGGAAATCCCTTAGCCACCGCTCATGATTATATCTGCAAGACATGATGCTAACATGAGTGCTAACCTTCTGTGATTCATGAGGCTTGATTTTTTTGTCTTCTGTAATTGTCTGCGCGAAGCACACAAACTCTCTTTGAAAGATGCTCAAAAATATAAAAATGTGCACAATTTCAATAATATCATGACTTTATTTGGCAGATGGAAGCACCAGGTTGTTGGCAATTACATGGAGCAATATTTGTCAAGGGAAAAGTTAGGAATATATGGTAACACCAAACGTCCCCCTAAGACATAAATCACCTTGCGCTTTTCCTGTTGTTTAGGACACTTAAGTCAATATTGGTAAAGACAGACTGTCTGCAAATCAGAGCTACAAGATATAAAGCTGCTGTATTGTATCGATTAAAAAAAATACACTTCAGCTAAACTGTCTTCACATCCTGATAGCCATCGTTAAAATATATTTTTCTGGACTCTGCAATCAGGAAATAAACATGATCTGGCTGTTTTATCCAAAGAGGAAGCTTCTGTCCTAATTGCCAATCTTTTTTTTTTTTTCATGGCAGTTGATATAAGCTCAGGCTATAAATGTAATGAAGTGATGGAATATAATATTCAGTAAGTCAGGATTATGCCATAGTTAACAATATATCTTTGCTACTTTATATCTCTTCCCTGGACATCTCTCTCTCTCTCTCTCTCCTATGTGATTAGGATTTTCCCGAATAGATCCAGATCTGGGACTGGGATTGGCAGGTCAGGTATAATGTCATCTCTTTAGAAGAATATAAAAGAAATACTTTCAACACATTTGGGCCCATTATGTTAGTCCCCTTAACAGCCAGCACCCACTTTTGTCTATCCAGCTTTATGCCAGCTTTGTTCTTTGTTGTGGTTTATGCTCCATGCCCCTTTTTATACTTGATTTTATACTGCTCTTGAACTTTATGCTTTATGCTAGCTTTGTGAGTTGTGTAATATGTAAGCGCTATGCTTACCTGCACTTGACATATGTAACCCTTTTATCAGTTTCATTGTGTATACACCGGTACACTCGATCACTCCAATCACCTTTGAGATGTAGTAGAATGGGAGATTCACAGCTGACAAATCTGCAGCAATTACATGATGCATTCATGTCAACATGGAGCAGAATAACAAAGGAACGTTTCCAACACCTTTGTGGAATCCATGCCATTAAGAACTGAGGCTGTAGTATGGCATTGATAATATAGTGTCTGGTGAGTGTATAAATAAAGATGTCACACATCATAGTTGCTCTCTGTAAATGCAGTTTTTGTTGTTGTTGTTGTAAACAATATTTTTGCCTTTTATAGGTGCCTGGAAACTGTTTTTCCAGTTCCCAGGGGGAATTTCATTTCTTTTGGAAATTGTGCCATTTCTCCTGGATTTGATTTATATAGGAAGAAGGGGAAGATATTGGCACTCATTTATCAATCTAACGTAGAAACTGGCACAGATCCAAGTGCAGAAATCATGTATAACAGGGTTCACATGTGATTCACGAAATGTTCATATCTCACCAATCACAGCATAAGAATGATCAGGCATTGATAAATGTGGTGGCTGAAAACCATTGTCATTTAAATATCATGCCCCTAAATATTCTCGGTTTATGGACTGCATCTCTAGACTTTATGACATAGAGTGGCATAATATGGCCAAGAAGAGAAACTTCTCTACCCTCAAAATAGAAGCTCTAACATTGCAAGTCTAATTGAATAAATTGAATGAATGAATTCTATTTGGCAGCCTAAAAAGTAGCATCATAAGACATCAGAAAAATGCAGCATGGAAAGAATTCACTGCTAGGTCAACAGTGTTGCCGCCAACAATCCAACTCCAGTTTATGTTTGAATATTTAATTTATACTTCCGTGATATGTATAACCTCTAAACTGTGTATAATAGTAGTGTAATAGCTTATATCGCAAATCTTTACATGTAGGTGAAAGAAAAATGATCAGATCTCAAACTTGCCACCAAAAATTACACAGTTGTGGAGTTTCTTTATTTCCTAATTGTAACACCATCGCAGTGGTGGGGCAATGAGGAACTGGGAAGCAGTCTTCAGGAATCATGAGTTTAATTTCTTTTTCACCTTTCAGTGACTTCTTTAATACTACACATACACACACAACATGTACCGGGGAACACAGCTCTCTCCCTCATTACTGGCCATCTGAAAGACACAGAGACACACATTAATAGACAGCCAGTAATTAGGCACAGGTGTAACTTGTCACGTTACCTGCTGGTTCAGCCTGACTCCTCGCCGTTCGACCACACCCTCGCTGTCACACTAATTTTAATGATGTTTCAGATACATCAGAGCCAGGCACCAGTGGTGTTCATCCTTCGACTAGACAAACTGGCCTGGAGCCCCACAGAGCCAGGCAACCTGTGAGTTGTGAGAGAGAGCGCATGTCCTTCACCCCTGTGCTGCAACACCATCCCCCTGGATGCCTAATATGACATAATAACTGCTCATCACATAAAAATCGACATAATGACTACTCATCACTCTCCATTAAAAAAAAATCCCTTCACTCCCAAAAAACTCTCTCACGTCTTATGGGCACGTAGAGGTCTTCTAAAAGAGCCAGATGTGCCATTGTTGAGATTTGGTGACTGACAAAGCTCTTATTTAAATAGGTGACTCAATAAGCATCTAACCTGTCACACTCCAAATCGGTTAGCCTAGCCATTGCTTTTAATTGCTTAGTTTTAATTGCTTGTAATTATGTCACTGTCACATCCGCGGGCATCCGCGTGCATTCGCGATTGGCGTGCCTCGAACTGTTACTCATGTCCACGCACGCAGCGCGCACCACAGAGATTATTTATTACATGCACCTGTCCCTGATCAGAGCGCAGTCACGGCGCACGCATATAAGGATTCCAAGAGCACTAAGACTTTGTGAAGTATATGTGTCGTACTAAGTGTCTCATGTTACCTAGCCTGTTACTCTGTTTATGTTACTCTGGCTCTTGACTTTGCTTCGTTTGTTTGGATTCTGCCTTTTGCTTTTGCCTCCGTTATTCTGTTCACGCCTCGTATGACACATGCCTGTTTATGACTCTGCTGTTTGCCTCACATTCTTATCTGTATGTTTGCATGCATGCCTGTAAATAAACACCTTCCTGCACTTACATCCGTCTGCAACCCCAATCGCTGACAGTCACCAGTAGCCAAGCCTAACAAATAGACTATCTCAAAATGAAAGCAAAATTTAAGCTTAAGCCAAAAAAAAAAAAAAGTTAACTCTGTTAATTGCAAGCAATTTGGAAATACCTATTTAGCCTTATAGCCTTATATATATGACACATAGTCAGTGTAGGCCTTTACAAAATATATTTCGCCATATATTTTAAGTGATGAATATGTGGCTGCATATGTTTAGAGGCCAGTCAGAATATATGGTCTCATAACAATTCTCCACTCAGCCAGATTTTCTGTGCTGCACCGCATGTCCCTGCTGACTAAAAACTTGTGTACATGAGGTGAGACTTGACATGAGATTTGATCATAGTCTCCGCTCACGTCCACATTGATAAATGCCG
Organism: Gogo arcuatus; assembly: GCA_028570945.1. NCBI lineage: Eukaryota > Metazoa > Chordata > Actinopteri > Siluriformes > Anchariidae > Gogo > Gogo arcuatus. The sequence continues at coordinate 10,786,697 of JAOTRR010000051.1, forward strand.
AACTTTGCGTGGAAATGACCGTGCAGCCAATTTTCTGTCCTACATTTGTTTTGTAAATGAGGGCCATTGTATTTAGGGCAGGCACCGTAGGTGCAAGGACCCTATTGGATCCGCAATATTTATTTATTTATTTATTTATTTTTCTTCAAGACGACCATTTCTGAGGTGGTTCCCATGGGCAAAAACTCATAAAATTTGGCACACACATCAGTACTTGTGACAGTTACTCAGGGACAGAGCTTTGGCCTCGAGTGTGGCCCAGTGGCTCTATAGCACAACCATTTGTAATTGAGTCTTGTGCCTGGCATATATTTTCACATACGCACACCAAATTTGGTATACCTGTGGGTCTCCCTAAGACGAACATGTGTAACATACACTGCATTAACCACGCCCAACAGGAAGTGAATTATTTTGGAATTTGCACATTTTGACATATTACATTTTGAAATACTCTTCCTAGGTGGTTCATTGGATTCATGTCAGATTTGGTATACAGTACATGATGTCAAGATGTTGCTGATGTTAAATTGTGAAGGGAATTTTGATATCTTGCAAGTTCGCTGAAATGGCGACACAATGAATTCATATGTCTTGCCAGACAAACAGGAAGAACCTCATAAATTCTCCATGCATTGCTTGATACGGCTCAAACTTTACAGGTTATTGGTTATGATGGTTATGATGATATCCACATGCCCAGAGTGACACCATGGTATAGCACCATCATTTTGCAACAGAAAGAGTGGTTTTTTCACTCATCTCGGCTATACTCCTCCTGGATGGTTAATTGGATTCATGTCAGACTTGGTCTACGTGAATTCACAGGTCTCCTGATTTTATATTGCAAAGGGATTTTTAATATGTTGAACAGTGTAACCATGGGGACAGGATGAATTTGGGTACCTTTCAACAGATTTTTCAGGTCATTTTTAGTGACTGACAGGATTTCAACCAATCAGTCAATGAGTAGCTTGGGGGTTGGTCTAGACATGCTAGACAGCTCTGATCTCAAACTCATTTCCCATTAGTTTTAGCCTGCAACTGAACACATTCTCATATCAGTAGATTTACACTACTAGCCCAACAGCAAAATAATAGTGTAAAAATGCATTTGGACAGTATTGTGAGGCACTTTGAGCACTCCATGGATATAATAATATTATATTTATAATATAGGATATTACACAGTGGCCAGTGATGCAATGCTTTTTCACTGGGACTAATAATGTTTAGTTTTTTCAACAAATTTGTGATTATTTTATCTTAATTATAATTATGTAATGATGCATATTCGTTGATAAAGTGTTTGTTAATTGATGTTTATTTTAAATAATAAGGGTTATTAAGGGAAATAATTAAAGACTGTACATGGAGAAGTATTTCCAAATAAGCTCAATTATGGGCAGTTTTAATTGCTAATAATATACAATAACATTTTTATAGGGGGCAAAAAGAGCACTATATAATGGATACTAATGATTATGGACTTATGAAGTGTTACTTAAGGGATATTTGTAGTCAGCTTACAATAAGCATCACAATGTTTATCATTACACTAAACCACAATGAATAACAATTAAGAAAAAGTTGCATTAATAAATTAATTATTATAGTATAATGTATGTATACATATACACTGTGGGAAAGTAAGAAACATGAACCAGTTGAGCTAAGAATCACAAACTGTACCAAAAACTAATCATTTGCTACAAATCAAAGAAATCCAGTTGCATGATGGAAATAGTAATTGGACCATCGTTGTCTTATATATGTATGTTTATGATACACAAAATATTTTGTCTTCATCTAATGGTTTTAGTAGATGGTTTGTGGCAAATTGCCTTATTGAATATCTTTTTATTTATCTTAAATGTTACTTGCTAGGGCATAATGCTTTTAATTTCTAATGAGTTCTGTTCAAACTATTAAACTATTATTTATTAAAACTATTATCATCAAAAGTATCTTTTCGTAAATAAGGATGAGGGGTGTGCTGTTATAGGAAAATAATCAACAAAAGGGTTTTGAGAAGTGTCCATCATGAAGCAGCGTTAGCATCATTAGCATCCAAGTTTTTTTTTTTTAATTAAAGAATGTCACATCACACTTTTTATGCATTTGTAATTACAATTAATGTTTGTAAGACATATTCCTGTTTATCACTGATGTTATAAAAGCTATAAACAATCTTTAAATGGGGGCAGCCATGGCCTGAGGGCTAGAGAAGCAGCCTTAGGCCTGAAGGGTTGCTGGTTTGATTCCTGGGACTGGCAGAAAAAATGCAAGGGGAGTTGAGTGAATGAACAGCACTTTTCCCTCCCTCTGTATGATGGCTGAAG
>JAOTRR010000051.1:10851722-10865035 GCA_028570945.1 Gogo arcuatus
TGGATATTATCTGTCAGTATAAAGGAGTTTATTTTTGGGTTTTGTTAATCTTTAACTTATTGTCGATTTGACTTAAGGAGTTAAAGCTAGAACTTGTGAGGTCTTTCGTTTGTTTAATTCTGGGGAACTCCATAAAGGCTTTATGAGAACCCTACCACAGTGTTTTCCTATCAGATAGGGTTCCATGTCGAACCATTTTAGGAGGCAAAGAACCCATTAACCCTTAAAGCACCCTTGAGGAACCCTTTTTTCTGAGTGCTTGTGCTTTGTCACTGTAGCTAGTGAATATTTCATTGTAGTGAATTGAGATGCACATAGAAGCTAAATAACTGAATAACAAGCTGGTGCTTTAAGTAGTTAAATCAATAAATTAACTATTCAAGAACATTTTTCTTGGATAAGGGTGTATGTAATTTTGTTTTTGTTTTGTTTTTGTTTGTTCTAAGATTGCTCTAAAAATCTTATGTTGTTACAGTGTTATGGTCCTTGTCTCATTTATTCTATTGCATTTGATTCCTTTTACACCTCCAGTGTAGCCTGAGCTAGTCATTTGAATATAATCACAATGTATACTCCTAATATTCCATGTAGGTGTGAACATGCTGTACATTATATCCATGACTACGTGAGGAGTGTTAGGGTTCGCGTAGACGAAGGTAGTGAGGCCAGCTGAAAGGTGGCATTGAGATGTATGCAGCGTGCGCTGAAAGGTGCCTCTGCTGTGCTGATAAATGTCTCTCTCTCTCTCTGTCATCTCTCCAGCTAGGCGTTATGATATCCAGCGTTAGTTCCTGCAGTGTCGACTCTGCCCTCCAGGCAATTTCTCTCTGTTATCTGGGCCTAGCAAGGCTCGCGCATGAGAGCTATAAATGAGTACTGAGAGATATGATAGCTCATGTGTGTCAAGATACCTTTGCTCTCATGCATAAAACATTAGGTGGCACGTAAAGTCCTGTTTACACCGGGCATGTGTTTGCCAGTAGGATAGAGTATATGTGTGTGTGTGTGTGTGTGTGTGTGTGTTTGCTTTGTCCTTATTTGTGAAAGATGGAAGGAGTGTCCGGTGTGTTTTGTAATGACAATGATTGAAGGCCAAATCGTAGTCTAATACTCCAGAAATGAAGCATATATTCATATGAAGCACAAACAGAAGCACTTGGTAACGCAGTGCTGTGATCTAAGGTTGGTGTGCGAGAAGTGTGACAGTGGTTTTGGTGCAATTGACAGCTGTTGCACAACACTGTTTTCATCACCTGGGAAATATGAAATAGATTTCTTGTGTATGGGCGCACTGCAATGAAATGTTAATGATTTTCCCCGAAAGATTGGGACCACACACTTGGAAATACCAAATTGTCTTTTTCAATCCATCAGCTGTATTTTGATGTATAACAGATACTGAAAAGGAAGTTGTGTGAACGGCCATTTTGGGATTTTTTTTTTCAACAACTTCCAAAAATAAATACCAATATCATCAATGCAATTTCGACCATAATCACGCACAACTCATTACAAAATGCAGGTACAGTGATTTATTGTCACTTATACCACAGCACTGTTGAATTCTTGATTCTGATTGGTTAGAAGGTGATGATTCATTTTCTCTAACAGCATGGCTGTGACAGGAGTATCTGCTGTAAGGCAAATTACAGGTTTATATTAAGGCACTCATTCCTATACTTTATTGTTTCTATAGTAACTTATTCACAGGGGCTGGTATGATGTATGGCTACCAGGATCCACCAGAGACCGTGACAAGGTGACTAGAGTGACAAACTAAATGATAAAGTAATTAAGGGATTAGTTTTCTGTAAGGAGACATTTATTTAACATTTATGGAAGGAGTCTCCAGTATCAGCACTTTGTAACACGCAGTAAGTTTCCTGTCTTGGTTAAAGTCTTCTGTACAAAAAAACCTTTCTGGTTCTTTTTCTGGTTCATCAGTGATTGCATTAAGCTGCATTTATTTATATATTTTTGATTTATTAATGTCAAGACAGTGAGAACAAGTTGAACGTGAAGAGGACGCCTCTGCCACCAACAAGTCTTGTTACTAATTTGTATACCTTGAATATCTTTCAAATGTATTTCAAACAGAAGGGAAGATATTGAAGGAAAACTATTTCAGACATTTGAACATGCTGTGACTTTGATCCTGTTTGGAGCATTTCCAAAATATAATCAGTGCATCTGCTGGTTACAGTGATAATTCCATATAAATCTTACATACATTCAGCCAGTTGTTCTTGAGATATTGCGCAAACAAGAATCTCAGATGAGCTTACAGATGGACAACCCAAAAACTGGCAGAGGCATAAAAATAGAAGCTGATTGAACTGTTGTTTTGTGAACAATTCACAATATTAAACATTAACAACATTAAATAGTAACTCTAAAGTGTTAAAGTATAACATGTAAAGTATAAATGCTGTAGTATAAAAGGAATAAAGCACTTAATAATTTACTGTGGGCTGGTAACACACACACACACACACACACACACAACATAAATAAATAAATAAATGTGTGTGTGTGTGTGTGTGTGTGTGTGTGTGTGTGTGTGTGTACACACACATTTTCTATTCCTCTTACCTTTACTAAAAACATGGTACGACTATTGAAGTAGATAAATATCAGGCTCCATATAAGGCTCACAATTCTGGAAGACTGCTATACCTTTTCATATTCAGTGGGCTTCTTAGCAGCTCCATTATGAGCTTGTGTTATTTGAACATTCTCCATCAGCAGCTCCACCACAAGCTTCCATCATGAATCTTATATGAACAGCTGAACGATAGTCATTTCTCCTATAACATTTTTTCTACCAGAGTGATGTGGTACAATAACAAATTTGTGCTGCTATATTTTGTTGTTTCCATATATGGTCACTATATTTGTTTCCTTACATGGTCACTACATATATATTGGATATAACATGATGGCAGTTTAGGAACAGTGGGACTGTACACTACCCAAGTGAACACAAACAATATCCTTTTATGTTTGTTATATTTTAACATCATCTGACAAAATATCTTCTCAAATACTCTCTCCATTTTCAGTATGGTTAAAGTATTGGTACCCAGGAACTTTTTGTGTCGTCATTACTACAACTCTCTCTCTCTCTCTCTCTCTCTCTCTCTCTCTCTGTCTCTGTCTGTATTGTATTTAGGAGTACTTTAAAAGAGCTTTTAACTAATACACATATACGAACATGGCATAATAGTCTTTTTTCAATCAGAAAAGAGTATTTGTTGAAAATATTACTATTTGCATATTTTAATCATACCCTTCATTAGTCACTACACACAACCTTCACATGTATCGTTATATAACTTATATTAGTGTAAATCTTCTGAACTACTAAACAGGCAACGTTTTTTGCTGAACATACTCAGCAAATGTTCAATATTAGCTCTATGGCCTTAATGCGGAATTTTATAAAATGCAATCATTTTATAAAGAATATCAGAATCTCCATTACTATTTTTAAGCACATTCATATATTCTTATTTAATCAAGGTCAGATGCCTTTTATGACCATTAGTAACTAAAGAGATTGGTTATGTTGAGGAATGTAACAAACTCAAAAATGAGATTTTATGTCCACTACAAACCAAACACCAAGCAATGATATGGATCCAAGCAAGTGATTGAAAAAGGTAATAACAATAAAATTAGACTGAATGAATCATTAATTCACCGTAACGCATATTGTCCAGTAACTACAGTGAAACTAATCGGAAAAAATGCATACACTGCCAGTCAAAATATTGAACACACCCTAGGGGGAACCTATAGAAGGTTCTATACAAGACCCTACAACAGATGGTTGCTGTATCAGAATAACTAGAACCACTTCAGGAAGCTAAAATCCCTTCACTGTACAAAGATTTCATGAAGAAACATTCTAATATAATCCAAGCATAGATCTTAGCTCAATTCTTCTACTAGAAGGTTCTGTGTAGAACCGTACAATAAAAGGCTTCCCTTTCAGAGATGCTTGTAAGTAGAGTCAGTTCAGGAAGCTACTATGTAACACCCTGCAAGAGGAGAGTTTTCTATCAAAGTGTTCTAGGTAAACCCACTTCAGGAAGACCAGGAACCTTAACTGCCCAAAAAACCCATAAAGAACAGTTATAATGTAATCCATACACAGACCTGAGCTCATTGTCATTGCGTTTGCCCCCGCCCTCCAAGTCACTAGCTGAGAACCTTAATCACCAGAGTAGCACTTTGACAGTAATTACACAGCACATGTGTGTGTCAGTATATCTTTACTCTCATGTATAAAACATTTATTGGCACATGAAAGCCTGTTCGTGCTCAGACATGTGCTTCCATTAGAATAGGGTGAGTGTTTTTATGTGTGTGAAAAGATATACGCAAGAATAAAATAAACAGCCTAATGTATTTTGGAGAAACAAAAGCCTGCTGCTAGCACACATATCCTGCAAGCCAGTGTGTAATTGAAGTGCAATTACAAGTTGGTAAGACAAAGTTGAATGCTGTTTGCATTAAAAATGCATCATGTGCAATTTAATTCGATGATTCAGTGTGCTCCAAAATAAATGGTTCTCAACACAAGGCAGCGTAACACAAAGGCACGTCCTCTGGTTCGACCTGAAAGTTAAAGCTTGCCTCCGCAGGGTCCTTCCAGCCTCTTTATGGGGAAAGTTATATAAGTCAGGATCATTTGCAAGCATATTCTTCTGTCAGATGTCCCTGAAATCAAAGTCACAGTGTATATAGGAGCAGAATCAAAGATCTTTTGAACAGCAGCGTCTGATCTCTGCAAACATTGGACAGCAATCATATTGCTGCGGTTATTGAAACAAGGCCTCAGCTAATCAGGTGCAGGATGTGTAGGGGAAAGTTAGTGAACAAATGCTGCAGCAGGACTGAGATGATAGAATGACATATTAATGTGACTGAATGTTCATTTGTTTGTCTTTACCATGATGCTGAAGGTGAAAGCTCATCTCATTTAAAATACATACACTGACACACGTTTCTAAATGTATTGTTGGCTTTTTATTTTCTTGAAAAATAACTGATCATGTATTCGCCTAGTGTGAATGGTTATGTTATGTGCATGAGTCTAAAACAAAATTTTTTTAAAGACTTTAATCAATCAATCAATCAATCAATCTTTGGAACATATGGCAAAGGGAATAATTAGATATTTATGTTTTGTATGTGCTTTTGTTTGTTTTAACATTTGGATTTACATTTTGTATGAAAATCCTTTTACATATTTGTATAATAATGTAAGTATTATAAGTACAGTATTAAATATAATATAAGTAAATATAAGTAATTTCTTTACTTGTAAACACAATAAAGTAAGATTTAAACTAAGTAAGATTTTAAAGATAACGTAATATTTGTGTAAATAAATATTTTTCCATTAATACAAAAACAACTTGGGAAATTAGGAAAAGAGGTTAAATATCAAACTGTTAAAACAATATTAATCATTTTTGTAGCTTTTAAAGAAGATCCCAAACATGCTATGTGACTTAAATTAACTTGTATCTTTTGTATGTTTCAGTTTAAGTTAATTCTTCAGTAACATTGTATTTGGATTAGTCCAATTGTGTCTTTACTCAAGGCTACATTTTGTTGTCTAAGGCATTATATCTCAGCAGCATAGCATAATTTTCAGACAAGTGCTAAGGATTTACAGAAGATGTTTAAGTGCTGCATAGCTCCACAGTTCATGCAGTTTATAGCCTTCTGTCTTAATAGGTTCTTCTGTCTGATATTACACTTAGTATAAGCCCATGCTCATCAGAAAGGTAGGCAGGATTAGATGAAAGCATGACCTCATAGTTATGGCCTTCTCTCATAGTCAATGAGGCACTTGTCTCTCTCCATTTATAGAGATAAACAGCTTACCTTCAATACGACATATACAGCCTTAATAACCACTAAGTACTCAGTTCCCTTCTCCAAGCTGTTAATTTAATAAATGGCGGGACTCTAATTCTTTAATAATCACAATCTGAACAATTAAGCTCCCATCTGAAGAAGGAAAGTGTGAAAAGACTTTTAAGTGGCAATTATGTCAAACCATTTGAGATATAATGCATTCCTTAAAGATGGCCCACTCAGTGGAACATCTTCAATCGTCTGTACATCTTTTCCAAGGAAACTGTGTTCTTAGCTCATAGGTTTATCACTTGTATGAGATTCAAATGAACAATGAAATGGGTCATGAATTCAGAGATTCAGCTGCTAACTCCTTAAAATCTCAGCTTAGTATTCAGTTTTTTGGGGGTTAAAGCTTATTATTCAGTAACTGCTATGAATTATTCAGTGCCTACAGTTATTAAACTAATATGTAGTTTTATATATGTATATATAAGGTATAAGTTAAGATATATAAGCTACTAGAATGAGAATGTAAGTCACCCAGTGACGAGTCCTGGGAGTTTAAGAGGTTAAATAGAACTTCTTTTTGCTTTTGAATGGCAAGCTGAATCTAGATTTACACAAAAGCCCTCATGGGCAGCTTTTTACTTGGGTTCTGAAATTGAGTTATTTGCTTGTGTGAAGTTTGGTTGTGCTCAGCCAAGTAGGCACAAAAAGCTTTTACCTCCAATCAAGCATTTTTTCCCCTTCTTTTCACATAAAATATAAAGAAATGCATTTTACAGAAGAAAACACAAAATTAAACAAAGTGACTGAATAATAAATACTATACATTCGAAGTAATATTTAGTTTCATCACTACTGAATAGAGGTTAACTAATAAATCTACATAAAAACTACACTGCACATAGTTTATTATTTAAGTGGGAATGTTTAACGCCTTACATGCTGCAATCTGTCAACTTAGTTGTTGCAAAGTTAGTTGTGCTTGCCAGAAATAGCTCACTCATATCCTCTCTAACCCTATTCCACCTCTTCATTTGTTCTTTTAGCATTTAATTATTTCTATTTTTTTAAATTTTTTAATTTCTTAATGTAAATATATATTTAATTGTATTCTTGCACCTACAAACTACATTTACTGTCCTTATACCTGTTCTTATATAAGTACTACATTAGCATTTGCTCTAACAGTTTATCCAAAGCGACTTACAATTGAGACAAGATACAGCTGAGCGGTTGATGGTTAAGGGTCTTGCTCAAACGCCTGACCTTCTGATCTGTATCTCAAAGCCTGAACCAATGAGCCACTACTTTCTTATATACCACTCTGGTTTTTCTTTAAAGTCCATAATCCCATACCAAGCATTGGTTCTGGAATTTTCAAGCTAGAACCGTCACATTTCATATAAAGGTATCAGTTTATTGACCTAAGGCAAATAAATGTGTTTTATACTGATGGCATTTATCAGTCTAACTTTGCTAGCATATTCTCCTCCATCATCCCAGAATAACTCTTAGACACCCGATTCAGTTACTTTTCCAGCTACGACTGGCATTTCCCTGAAGCACATGAGTGCAGTTCATATTGATTGCACATGTCTATCTAACTGTGTTTCCATTTCCCTCCTTCCTCCATGTGTCCTCCTATACTGATTCTGCTCCTCCATGAATAATGTTTAACCAGTACATTTGGTAGAAAGATTCTACATTTGTCACAAAATATATTGTTACAGTTCATGGTGAATCTACATGAAAGGGATGGCTGGTATAAATGTGCTAGCAGGGCTAAACCACCAGTCTTTCACTGATACCATTTCATTTGCAACAACACTACAGATGGTCATAAGAAAGCTACACAGAATGATACGATGAAGCAAGCCTGGGGCTGATTTCTTTCTAGACCAGACTGTAGATTCATGCAACCTATCAGTGATCATTCTCTTTTTCCCCACAAAATGGTTTTGGAGGAGGAACTAAGAGTTTCCAGTCAACATACAAATTACACAAAATGCCAGAAGAAAGCAGCACTTCTGTTTACCATGTTTGGTATTCAGCAGAAAACATGATATTAAGATTTGAGATGTCCAATCTGATATCACCACCAGCTATCATTGCTCATGCAGATTGTTCCGAAGTTCCTTTGGCAAGCTTTGTTCACAAAGCTATAGTTTCAGGTATAACTCTATGAAGGTTGTGTTTCCTTTCTCACAGTGCAGTATGACAGCTCAGTTTAGAGATATTAGTGAATGTGTACTAATCTGGCTGCCTATTCATTTAGGCCTTGGAGCTGAGAAAAAAAAAAAACATGTCTGCAGTACATTCCTTTCATGTAATATGTATCTCACTGGGCCTGCATGTGTCAAAGACTAAATTTTCTTTCGGCACTGTATTTGGCCATATACAATTTTTCTTGTTCTGTCCCTTTCTGTGTGTGTGTGTGTGTGTGTGTGTGTGTTTGGGGGGGGGGAGACCTTTTATATGCATGTGTGAAGAGAAGGTGAGAGAATAGCATTACTGAAACACTATACTACGCTCCATTCAATTTGGGGCTTGCAAATTGGGCAACACATTAATTGCCTGCTTTCTTTTCCCTGTTGTGTTGGCAAATCCATTCATGGGATTATTCTGAGACTGGTGTGAAGAGCGAGAGAATCCCATTTGTGGCCATATTTAGTCTTTTCCATTCTTCAGAGCTCATTTGCTGTTGCCTCTTTTGTCATTTGGTTACGACTGGAGGTAATTTTTCAATCATTTTCCCCAGATGCAATTTAATACAGGAGTCCTTTTTTTTTTTCTTGGGTAGGAATAGTCACACACATACCCACGCGCACACACTCTAGTATGCTTGGCCACAAGTAAAAGCAACCACATAAAGCAGAAAGCACAAAATTAAACAAAGCGGGGGAATAACAAATGATACTACATTTTATAAACGCTATTCTGTTTCATCACTATTGAGTACACTTTCACCATTAATACTAGATAAAAATCCATCACAAGTGGTTTATTTAGCATCAAGATATGCAATATTATTTACACTGGTAACGCTAAAATAACCACACATTATAAAATATTCAGAAGCCATTAACAGAGGATGTATTAAAACCTGGTTGTAAACCATTTGTTTGCAAACCATTTGTGCAGTATTGGTAAAGAAAGCCACATACAACCATATGTTTAAAACAATTAATAAATATTAGTTTTAATAATGTGACCTTTTCAGATAATCAATTGCTAGATGAAGTGTTATCCATTTATTCATGCTTAAAGTATGGTTTCAAACCATGTGTATGCTTTTTCTGTATAACTAGTAACACAGCTCTGTATATAATTATGGGCTGAACAGGTTTATTAATTCATTCTAATTATAAAAAAATTTCAAGTAAAGAGAAATAAAATTGACTTAATGGCTTATGAATACTTTATAACATGATGCCATTATTAATGCTTCATATTTACCTATAGTGTAACCAAATGACATGCATGTTTTAACATTATTTAATTAATTATACCACAGTGCTGATGAAGTCTTGATTCTGATTGGTCAGAAGGTGTTGATTAATTTTCTAGAACAGCAGCTGACAGTAGTGCCTATTGCAAGGCAAATCACAGGTTTATACTGATGTGCTTCTAATACGTTATCATTTCTATAGTAACATGCACTTAATTGAAATCTAACAATAAACAGATTCAATCTTATTATTTAACAAAGAAAGCATATAGATCCCTGAGCGAGACATGTCACTGAGACGTGTGAGGTTAGCCATGCCTCCTGGTTGTAGAAAGAACTTTTTTTTTTTTTGGAAAATGTCACATTGTGCTATTGAATGTGACAATCAGAAAAGCGTTCATTAACACATTTATTTTTCTGCATCCTGTTTAGTTGGACACCTTTCCGAGTCAAAAGAAGACTGTTGTGGTTACAGGCAATTAGGAGGGATAATTGGTTCAAGGAGCTGTCTTTCCAGCACGCTTATCATCTTGGCTAAGTAGCTAACTACAGTGCTCTCCATAGTTATTGGCACTGCTTGTAAAGATTAGTAAATAGGGTTAGAAAAAATCTACCTTTTGGAGAAGTCGCTTCATCTCACACTGAAAATAATGATAAAAATCCAACCTTTAAATTGAAATGAATTTATTCATATTTTACTAATCTTTACAAGGTGTGTCAATAATTGTGGAGGGCACTGTATATACCAGTGAAATTGGTGTGCTAACTGTGAATTTTAATAGGTTTAGTTTACTAGTTTGCCAACATGCATAATTTATATTGCTTGAGAAACCTACATAGCTCAACTAAAATCCATATCAAGAAACTAGGTATCTTGGGCTAGATGTCTAAGCTAGTTAACCTGATTCCATTTATGCTATCTGTTTGGGCAGCACCTCAGCTTTAAGTGTAAGGACATTCTTGATGTTGTGTTTGGAAATCATTATGACTTGAATGCTCCAATGGCTTCAGTTTTCTTCAGAGTTTCTGTAAGATATGTATATATGTCCATCCATTAGCATCAATTAGCCACTGACAGGACAACAAGTCATAAGGCTCTTCTAGAGTTACACTCTTTGAAAGTGTTAGTTTAGTTGAATAGCACTCCCTGTCTTTTAGTGGTAATCCATAATAATAAGTGGATAACATTTTAGCTAATTTCAGTCTGATTCCTAAATATAATTCTCATTAAATTCTTTTCAGATTATAACCAAGTAGCGTCAGGTTGCTAGGCTACTCCTGACTTTTTGCAACCAGGTTGTGCAAGCATTTTCCCCCCCCAAACATCGAAGAAGTCTATAATCATTTATATTATCAAGCTTTGTGAAAAGCTTTCTATGACGTTTATGCAGGGAGGTGTCACATCAGCCGCTTGAGGTAAAGCTGTTTCTTTTTTGGAGTTTGCACTTTGTGGTTTATCAATAACACGAGAAACTCTTTTTTTTAACTTCATGGGAGAGAGGAAAAAAATCTTGTGAGACTTTTGAGGGAACGATTGTTGAAAGCTGAATAACTTAAGTGATAAGAAGAAGTAACTTGTTTATATTCCACAACATTATATGTACATATAAATGGATGAAAAGTATGTCATTCTTTCATGAATAAAAAGTTTAATCTTTGGCTAATTGCTGCAGTATAAGAGGAATAAAACACTTGTGCTGTTACTGGAACATAATCAACTTCAGGGTGGTCAGGAGGTGCAGTAACTCCATTTCGCATCAGGCCGCATCACACCACCACATGATTGATTAGTTTCCTATAACAGCATGCCCCAGTATTTTATTCCTTACTTATCACATAGTCTTTTAATAGCTCACTGACATGTTATAAGGTGAGATTATTATAAGGCATTGTGTTACCTTTACAATAGCTCATATATGTGCTTTTGTGTTCATTTCATTGTGTGTGTGTGTGAGTGGTTGGTTGGGTGTGTGTGTGTGGGTGGGTGGTTGGTTGGGTGTGGCTGTGTATGTGTGTGTGTATGCCTCAAGCCATGTACCTCCTGAAGGTTTATTTATTTCTAAGCGGAAGATATTTCTACCTTGTTGTCTATGGCAGGCCAGATTAAATCTTGATTCACTTCATGGAATCAATTTCACAGTCTATTTCATCAGCATCCTCTCCCCAAGATCAAGCCGAATGTCATTTTGCACTACGATTTGTCTCGCTTGGGATGCACAAGCTTTTCCAATGTATTTACTTCTCTCTGTTTTGTCACATCAGCCTGTAGAAAATCTTCATTAATGTCAATGATTTAGATACTGGCACCTAGTGCTGCTAGACTGCATCTTATTTCATAGCCTTTTGACTGTGCACAAATACCTCTGGCTATTTTATTTATTTATTTTTTCACATGACCATTTCCTATGTATCTGTCTAAATATAGCCATAAATTTAATGTGCTACTAGATACAACATGGTATTAAAATTAAAAGCAATAATCCAATTAATTTCTATTAGCCACAAGTAAAGTATAAATCAGTTAAACTTTCTTTTTCTTTTCTTTATTTTATCACTTTAATTTCCTTTTCATTTAATTTCTGTAACTTCACAGAAATCTGTGTCTAGTTAGATGTTAAAGTCTGTTAAGTATTTTTCTTTGCCACTATTTTAGACTTACTGTTATGAGCTCTTCTTTATTATACTGAAAACATAATATATCACAGCACTGGACTGTTGAATTCTCATTTCCAGTTGATCAGGAGGTGTGCATTAATTTTCCATAACAGCAGCTCTGACAGTAGTTCTGGCTGCAGTGCAAATCACAGGTTTATATTAATAACCTCATTCTAATGTTATCATTTCTGCAATAACAACTTACACAGGGACTTGCATGGTGGACGTGCTGAATAATTTAAGTTTAACAATAAACAATTTCAGCAAAGAAAAATGCATGCTTGTTGCTATTTTGAGGATTTCTGTAGGGAGCCATTTGTTTAATATTTATGGAATAAGAGCTTTGAGGTAAATCTGTTCCTTTGAGTTCCCTGCTGTGGGGAAGACTCTGTGGTTAATCAGTAACATGAGAAAAAACCAGCATTCTGTCTCATTAATGTCAAGATAAAGAAAAAAAAGAAAGGCAGACAAAGGAATAACTTTATAGGGAATTGACATGTTTCATGGACTATCCTCAACATTAAATGGACAAAAAGTACATCATGTTGTATGTTAATAAATAAAACAATTTAATTGTTGGCAAAGCGGTAGCATAATCCATGCTGATATTATTTTCATACAACAGCATGCCATGTTGTGCTTTATTTCTTACATAATTTACCACATGCTTAGCATTTCCTGTTTCCTGTATCACAGGTGGCCATGATGTTTTCATACATGCAGAAAGGAGACTAAATTGTGATATGTGCAAACTTAATTGAGTGACATGCTATAACTCATTTCTCCTACATGGTATGATATTCTGTACATAGCATTTTATATAGTACGTACTATAATATATTTATAATTACCTTGAGTATCAGCATATAGCAATACCCATCTGATATTTTTAAAAAATCAAGTTTTTTTCTTTTTTTTTACTTACATTGTAAATATAATAGAATATAAATATAATAAAATTAATCCTAACATAAGAAAAAAGAGTCAAGTCTCTTTATATTGAAACATTCCTGGTCCCAAAATACATTTCTTTTCTAAATCCAATTCCAATATTTGCAGATGGTTACAAGATCCAATATCTGATATGTTTACTCTGATATCCACCTTTTTTTTTCTAGTGTCGATACCACTACTGGGTATCAGATCAGAGCCATCTCTAATTCAAATGCATTGAAATATCAATACTCACATTAATGTTTTCTTGTAGCTGACACGTAGCTAGATTTTGCAAAATGTTTAGGCAACCCGAGATCTGTGAAAGTCTGTGCCTTAGACACACAGTTATACCAATCGCCCTTCTGTCCACTACACATGCTCACTACATAAG
>JAOTRR010000051.1:10879816-10890151 GCA_028570945.1 Gogo arcuatus
CAATAAAATGAAGTCAGCTGACGACCTGAATGTACTGAATGACCAGGTTATCACAGCAATGGATTTTTTTTCTTCCCTGATGGCACGGGCATAAAATTAGGGCTGAAATTATGAAAGAGTGGTTCAGGAAGCATGAGGAATCATTTTCACACATGAATTGGTCACAACATTGCTGACCTTAACCCCATTGAAAATCTTTGGGATGTGCTGAAGAAGACTTTACAGAGTAGTTCGACTCTCTTGTCGTCAATACAAGATCTCGGTGAAAAATTATTACAACTCTGGACGGAAATAAATGTTGTGATGTTGCATAAGGTTGTCGAAAAATGTCACAACAAATCTGCACTGTAAACAAAGTTAAAGGTTGTGCAACAAAATATTAGTGTGCAACTTATTTTTTGGCCAGGCAGAGAACAGTTCTCCAGTGTCAGTCAGAGGTGGAGCTGTAACTTTTAAGTTTTCTGCCATTAAGCAGTCTGGACTTTGCGCTTCCTGGTTTGTCTATGACATGACAAGCTGCATTTTTGGGTTTTTAACTTTAAAAGAGAGGAAACAAAGAGAGGCTGGTGAGGGAACAACTGTTTATAGCTGTTGTAACATACATGATACACAGACATTCCACAACCTAAAACGTTATTCTCCAATGAATAAAAAATTAACTGCTGACAATTTGCTGTGGTATAAGAGGAATAAATCACTTCGGGGCATGCTATCATTGGAAAATCTTCATCTTGTTTTAGATCTTAGAATTAATTTTAGGTGTGTGTGTGTGTGTGTGTCAGTGTTTTTAAGCAAGCTAATCTATGAGCTCATGTTTGTAACTAATAAGATGCTATGTTTGTTTACTGCCTTACAGCCTATGCAACAGCCTATTTATTTTGATATATCAGCCAAAGTGTTTATCAATAACATTCACTGATCATTTATTGTAAACACAAGACGTCTTGGATTTTAACAAGCTGCCTGCCGCCTATAAAGCCTTTTGTCTTTATGTGCATATGGTTATGGTTTGGCACGATTGTGTGTTTTGAAATTTAAAAAAATGTTATGCTGTAATTTATATTTGACAGATCTCTTTCTGCTGTGGTTAAAAACACTAACTCCACTTTCCAAAATCCTGATCACTTGATCCCCATACTCACCTGATTACTAACTCACACAGCAAACATAACAGTGAGCCAGTTAAAAATGTAGGGAAGCTGGAAGTTGGGAAAATAACGTTCTAGCCAGTAAAGACCTGTGTTTTGGTAGCTAGTAAAAACATACACAGGGACTTATGAGGTGAATGCTCCACACAAAAAAAGTGTGCAATTATTGATACAATTTCTTCTACAGGAAAGTCTTCCAGACAGAGGACTATTTGTGCTTTGACCAGTTTTAACAAACATGACAAAAAAACAGAGGATGACTAAGGATGGAGTGTTTATATTATGGAGCACATGTTAAAGCTCCAACATTAAAGCTAGGGTAGGTAATATTTTAGAAGCGTTTTTGTTACATTTCTTGAAATTCTCTTTACATTGCGAGAGCAATGAATAAATCAAATGCTCTGACAATAAAAAGAAAAAAAATGTCATCTGTGGCAGTCACAGGGCTGTTTAAAGGGCCATCCAATCATTTCATTTGGTCCAAATGAAATGATTGGATGGCCTACCTGCCTGTCTACCTGTGCACACTCTTCCTGTGCACTCATTGCACATGACCGGAGTCTTCCACAAGGCTAGGCAGATATATTGCTAAAGCTAGTGAGCTAGTCGACAGATGTGAGCACTAATAGCCATGTTCGTTGGTTACATTCATTATGATAGTGTTAGGTGTTTTCTTACATGTGAACGAGACATGAGGTAGTTGGATAGAACAAAAACACACTATGATCCCCCTACCCCTACCCCACCTCACCCCTCATCAAGGCGCTCTCTCTCTCTCTCATGGACTCGTCCTCCAGCAGTAATCAGGCAGTGTATGTTCATGTGTTTTGGAGGAGTGGCTTTGGAGGGAGCGGGTGCGATTTTTCAGTTGGATACTTTCAAAATCTAGCATACTCTTGCTAAAAAATTACCTACTCTAGCTTTAAATGCAATTATAAATGGATAAAATGTATGACATGTTCTAGCATTCAGAAATTGCAGTGGTATAAGAGGAATAAAACACTCCAGGGCATACTGTTATTGGAAACTAATGAACTTCTTTGTGGTAACAGATATTCTGTGTCAGGCCACATGACAACGTTGTTGATGTTCCTATTTGCAGAATTTACGTATATGTACAAGAGTGAGGCAAGTAAAACAGTATTTTTTGCATTGTTAACTGCGAATAGGTGTCACCAGACTGTACCATTTTTCTATGTAATCTCCATTTCAATCAATGAAAGTGTTCCAGTGTTTAATGAGTGTCCAGATTCCTCCGGTTGATCAAATTTATTATTTTCATTTTATTCACCCTTGGACGTTTGATTTAGAAATCTATTCAGTGTCTTAGCTTTGTCTGCTCTAAGCACTAAGTGCTATTCTAGTCACATCCAGCCACTATAACACAGATTGAACACAGCAGAACAGACATGAAGGGCTTTTCTCTTTGCCAAATTGCACCTATACCATGAGGAGTGTAGTACAGATGGTACTTTAGTGTAAATGTTCACACACTGATTTCAAAGTGTATCTCTTGCTGTCATAAAAGCTATGACGCCATTCGCCAAGCTTCTAAACAAACACTCTGTTTTTTGTATTTTGCTGTTCTTTTTGCTTGCTTTGCTCCTGGAGGTCAATTTCCCTCCCTGCTGCTTATCATTGAGCAATATTAGAGCCTAAATCGCCGGTCCACTGAATAAGAGCACAATCACTCAATGACATTGGTAAAGATCTCATTCCAGCCTGTGGGTACTGCCAAATAGGGGCTTTGCATTCTCACAATGCTGCCTGAGTCTCTGTGATTGACAGACACTGGGTTCTTTTGGGGTAAGTTCATCATTAAATTGCATTTCTCCCTTTTTTGTGTTTAGTGGCTCTAGTCTCTATGCTGCCCCGATACTTCTGAGCTGTTCATGTGAGAGCTTTGGTGTTGGTTAGTAATTATACAACAGCACTGTTGAATTCTTGATTCTGTTTGGTGATTCAGAAGGTGTTGATTAATTATCTATAACAGCAGCTCTGACCGTAGTGCTAGCTGATTTATAGGTTTATATAAATGCTCTCATTCTAACACATTATTGTTTCTATAGTAACAACATATACAGGGACTTGCATGGAGGACACTCCACATGCTGATGAAATTTATTCTGAATGGTAGCTTATTTCATCATAACGTGTCAAAGCTGCTCCAGTGAAAAGACTTCAGGGAATGTTACATATGTTAGTTGTGTAAGAGCTATTAAAGGTGGCACACCGACAGTTTCTCAACTCTGGCTTGTTCATGTTGAATGTTTGTTATAGCATGATGTTAATCTCAGCTAGCAGAAGGCATGCTTGCTTCTCGTTGCATCAGCACGGTAAGTTAACTAGTAAACAGAGAGTGTTGAAAAAAAGTATTATTTACCAGTTCATTTATTGCATATTGCGATATCACTAAATTTGATAATGAGCTAGCAAAATGAGAAGAGTGAAATGTAATTTGGGAAGCGAACAAGCTGTATTTTTAATCAAAATCTCCTTATAATTCAATATGTCCTTTTCTCATTTGTTATTGTGAATGTACTCATCTGTGTTATTTCAGCAGTCTTTAGTGATGGCCTTGAAAGGTCAGACACTATATGTGTAGGCTGCTGGCCTTGCCGTGTAGCTGTGAGGGAAATCAATCTTTTATTGACTGAACATCGCTTTGAAACAAACATGTACATAATTATGTCCAAAGCTGAGAGGGCCCTTGGTTATAGCTCACGTGGCACTCCAGCGCCGACTTCAAGTGTGTTGCAAAAAGTGATAAAATAAAGCAGGCACTTGTTTTAAAGCTTTAAAGCTTTTAAACCTTTAAAGCTCTCTGTTGAAAAGCACAAACAGCATATCTGTGGTGCACACCTCAGCAGGTTGCTAGAGCTTAGCTGCACTCACACAGAAGCTTGCTCTTTGCCGGGTTTTTTATTTTTTATTTTTGGGAATTATTGATCACCAAATCCTTCGTTACACCCAAGAGCTCATGTTTTGTGCACATGAATGATATTTGGTTATAAAGTATAGACAAATCACAAAGATTTGTCAAAGAAATGCATTTGTGGGCCAGAGTTGGAAACCTATCAATGGCACGGCCATGACGTGGTCAGGCGGTCCTACTCTCTGGGTGGAATGGCCGTTATCTATTACCTGCCTATTAGAGTAATACTGACAAGTGTATATAAGTACAGTAATACAGGCAGTGAAATTCTTTTCTTCACATATCCCAGCTAGTTAGAAAGTTGAGATCAGATTGCAGGGTCAGCCATGATACACCACCCTGGAGCACAGAGGGCTCAAGGACCCAACACCAGCAGCTTGTTAGTGCTGTGGCTTGAACCCCCAACCTTCAGATCGCTAACACAGATCCTCCACCACTGATGTTAGCTAATGTAATCAAAGTAAAACAGTGAGCAGTCTCTTCCAACAGTTCTCATTTTATTGACAAAAGAGAATAAATTCTTTAACACTCTGATGGCAAAAATTTATCAAAATCAGTAAGAAAACAAATTTTCCTCAACAAATAAAAATGGCCAAAGTCACAAACTAGGTGAAATCTTTTTTCAACCTTTATGCCCTCAATTTTTAAATGAAATTAGGTGACTATAGAAGGGAACAAATCACTACAATAAATGTAACAGTGTAGTCTTTGAGACATAGATGCACTTAGAAATGTATGCTCTTGTGCTTTTACTGCTTCAGTGGTAATCCTGTGTTAATCAACATAGCTAGTTCAGAATAGTAATAAAAATGAATGCTAACATAACAATAACAGCAGTCATACGATGAATACACCAGAAGAATTAAATGTGTCACACAACAGCTTCTATGTTAATTATTCTGGCCTTTTGCACCAAATGCATGTTGAAAGTGTGAGTTGATTATTTAAGCAAGGTCTACTTATGATTTGACCTGTATGATATCTAACTAGAAATGCTATAAATACAATATTTATGGTATATAGTGCAGTCTAAACCTTTAATCTAAATAGTACTTGGCTCTACTGCATTGCATGTTCCTTTAGTCATACTGCCACAGCACACACTCTTGCCTTGGTTAAAATTTGATTCTACAATGTAGAAAATAGTCAAAATACAGAAGAACCTATGAATGAGTAGGTGTGTCCAAACTTTTGACTGGTACTGTAAATCATTTATAGGATGAGACTTTGTGTTACTAGATGGTCTTAGAGATACGCAAGAATGGTCGTGGTCACATATGTTCCATGGTGCACATGTCCAATGTGGGAATCAGCAGTTTTAGCAGTGATTCAAACTGGACTAATATCAGCTCAATCTTAAGCTCTTAAAGTATCCCATTTAATTCACCACAATTTTCCTGGGCTTCAGTAACAGCATGTTGTGTTCTATGATGATGAACTGGCAATGAAAGTGAATGTGATTTGATCAGAGATCACGACAAATATAAGATCACGAGCATGTCTGAGTGAGAGTGCACATGCAGGATCCAGTGCCCTGTGTTCAGCTGGTCCGAGGTTAAACAGGAGTGATGAGCATGGGGCAGAAGAGCAAGTGGTGTTTAGTGCTGCTCATTAGTGGATAAGGGAGACCCAGCTGTGGTGCAGTCATCATGGGAATCCTAATGTGCATCTAATCCACAACGGTATTTAAGAAAAGAAATTAGCTAGATAGTTCCTTCTATTCAGCCACTGCCACTCTTTCGCTCAATCACTCTCTTTTCTCTTCTCTGACTCTCTTTCCACCCCTCGCTAACTCCTCTCCACTGCCAAGGCCATATGCGCCGATGGACAAAACCAAAACCTTGTCCATTCATTCAGTAATTACATTGCTGTTGTTGGTCTGCTCGGGTAGCCATGCTGTCTTTTCGCTCTCTTCTCTCAGCGGCTGAATACTTGTCTGTCTCTCTACAATGTGGCAGACCAAACAGTGCCGTCAGAGCAGTCATGGCAACAGCAACTCTGATAAGAGCTCCACTCAGCACTGATAAGTTGCCAGGGCATGTGAGCAGAAAAGGGTTAGAGAAATTGAATGGCAGCCTCCAAAAGGTCCATTTGGCAAATTTGTGTTCCCTGTTTGCTCCTGGGAATGCCATGCAGAGCGGCAAGCAACAAGTAAGCCACATAAGGTGCCTCGTGGACATGAATAAGTCTGAAGCCGAGGCCTGCGTAGCCTGCATGCATGACGCTCTGCATGCTGAAAACTGGAGGATGGAATGAGACACAGATACACTGTCAGAGAGGCCAAAAACATAACATTGCATGCATAAACATACACTCCAATTAGTGTGAGCTCCTCATCATGGAAATTAATGCCTGTGGATGGACAGTCTTTCCTTTTTCCTGGTCCTGTCTTTATTTCTTCCTTTTTTATCATGAAGTTCAGCAGCTGCTGGCCCAGATGGGTAAGGTGGAACTGGAGGCCATTCTAATAACAACGTCTATTTTCACATAAGCAGACAAATGGATGTCAACAACTTGGTTAGCCATGCAGCAAGAATATGTAACTTTCCTTTCTTCCAGTGGCACTGGGAGGGACGAGGTGCACGCGTGGTGACATTAGGTGTGTGTTTTCAACTCGTGATTGGCACCGGAACAGATGTTTCCTAAAGGCGTTGGTTGGCTTGGGTCAAAAAAATAAGAAGATGAATTGACAATATAGTAGAGAAGACAGCGCATGTTGAGAAATATCCACAATGCAGACTACAACATCCGCCATGTCCTTTGGCCCGGTATGATTTTGTCATGGTCTAGTGCTCTGTCTCATGGTCTCATTTTTCCTACCTCTCTTTCCATTTCAGTCCTGATCTCTTCCTCAATCTTCCCATCATACATCCTTTCGCTCATCTTTTTATTCTATATATTGTGAATTTGTCTCCCTGTACCACCCCCCCCCACACACACACATGCACACATTCAAACACACATACTCAGCTGTCTAATTTAAGCTGAGTTCCTTGCCTTTTTCATCTCTCCCTTGTCGGGGGTCCAATCTCAGCACTGTAACGTTGACATACACCAGCCTCTCATTAACACAAATAATCTGCATTATACAGAAGTTGACTCCTACTAAGAGGTCTTTGTAAGCTGCACCCAGCTCTTAGATGACAGCATCAGACCCCGGCGTAAAGGAAAAGCATAATGTATAATATTATTGTGAGCGTGTTTGTGTGATAAGCAAACTGTTAAACACACACACACACACACACACACACACACACACACTAGCACATCCATTTGCCAAATTCCATTTCTCATCACTCAGGGGAAAAGAAAAAATAAAGCAGGTTGCTACTCTCACTTTTATGTGATAAAACAGGGTACATGTTTAAGGCTCTTCACTGCCTGCCTGCAAATTATTATCTGATGCATATATTATCAGACATTTTATCAGACTATGATGTGTGAAATATAAACCTTACGTATAAAGAAGATTTTAAAATAAACACATAATATGCACAATTGTGTCAGCTTTTCATTTCCTGTTTCTACATTGACAGCAATCGGCCAGGTTTCTGTGCCATAATGGTGAGTCTTTATCTGGTCGCCTATGCTCCCACTCGATGGGGAGCTGTCACGGGCATTGAAACGAAAATGATATGTGATCGTACTGGCACTTGCAAAATTAAGTGGCATTGACTCTTTTTTCCTCTTGAGTGCATTGGCAGAATTTTAAAGAGCAGCTCGGAAAAATAACTTTGCACCTCTTCCGGCGTGGTTTTCCTCATTACTCTATTCTTCCTTTTTCTTTCTTGGCTTTTATTTGAAATGCACTAATGAGCTCTGAATCATGTCGTCAGGATTGTTTGCAGAGGAATTAGACTGACCTTGGCTAATAGCAGTGGCTTGAGAGGCAGAAGGCAGGGCTGGAACGCTGATCCTCGCAGCAGGATGATTCAGAGTGGCATTGCGAGTTATACACACAGGAAGTGACCACATTCTGATCCATAATGAGCCGATAACTGAATTATTGCTGTGTGAGTGCAGGGTGAAGTGTAAGTTGAGATTTGAGCATATGTGAGCATGTGTGTCCGTGAACTTGTGCTGCTCCAGTTTGGAGGCTCATGTGATTAAGCGCTGCATAGGAGAAATGTGCCAGCAAGGAATCACGGATGTCTGTGTGGGGGTGTGGAAGATCTGAGACACTCGCCTGAATGCAAGAAAACTGATTCAGTGCCAGAGCTCTCTTTCTCTCTCTATCCGGGAGCTGCTGCCTGGAAGTGTAACACCTGTTTATGAGAAGCAAGGAGATGTGCTGGGCATGGGCCCAGAACTTGACTCTGAAACTGTAGAGAAGTAGAGTGGGTCATAGCTCATCAGGGCCTGGGCCGCAGCATGATCTGACAGACTCACTCCTGCATTCTCTCTCTCTCGTTCTCTCTCTTTATGGATTCTTCTCACTTGGGCAACTTAGACCAAACATACTGTGAGTGCAAGTGATGCGATCTCAGGAGGAGACAAATTGGCTTCTGGTCATCACTGACACCTCCGACACTCCTAGAGAGGAGAAAAATGCCTTTACTGGCAGAAGGGCAGAAAGGGAGAAGGAATAAATAGTGTGCAGAGAAATAGAGAATGAAGAATCTCACCAAGCCTGCCATATATACTGGAGTTCTGCTCCGTAGAGAATATGCTGTATATCTGAAAACAAACATTGTGAGATTGGTGTGAATGTCAGATTTCACATGGTGGTAGTGCCACTCCCGAGCCCCACGGGAGGACTAATATACTGTAAACCAAGACAAAATACAAGCCGTCTAATCTTAAATAACACTATTTTGTCAATTGGTAGTTCAATTGGGAAATTGAACAGTAATAATAATAATCATAAAAGTAATAATAATCATAATATCATAGTAATTGTAGATTAGTATAGTACTCTTATATCCACATTTCTGTGTTTAATGAAATGGTACATTAAGCAGCAGTGGCTCATGACCACAGATTTTGGTGGGGCATAGAGGGTGACATAGCCTCAAAGAAAATTAAGGTGAGAGGTTATTACACTTGACTTATGCTACAGGCTACTATCAAGTGAATTTTTAGAGTAACCCAGATGAGAGTTGACAACATACAGTCCAGCAGCTCATTTTGAGTGACTTTAGACTGTGTTTGAAGAAATATCATTAAGCAGGACTGGCAGTGGGCAGCATGGTGGTGCAGTGGTTAGCACTGTCGTCTCACAGCAAGAAGGTTCCAGGTTTGAAACTCATGACTGATGGCGGCCTTTCTGTGTGGAGTTTGCATGTTCTCCCGCATGTTCTCTGTGTGGGTTTCCTCTGGGTGCTCCGGTTTACCCCACAGTCCAAAACGACATGTGGTTAGGTTAACTGGCTACTCTAAATTGCCCATAGGTGTTAGTGTGAATGGCTGTCTGTCTCTGTGTTGGTCCTGCAATGAATTGGTGGCCTGTCCAGGATGTACCTTGCCTGAAGTTAGCTGGGATTGGCTCCAGCTTCTCTGCGACCTGCAATGGGTAAGCGGTATGGAAAATGAGTGAGGACTGGCAGCTTTCAGTGAAATTTCCAGCCAACTACATGTTAAAAACCACACAAAAGACCTGAAATGAGGTCAAAAAATTGCCTTTAGAAAAGGGAGACATTTTCTTCATTTACTTAGCCTTTCTCAGCATGTGAAATAATTGTTTCACACTTATTTCTGATGTACAGACATTACTCCAAATCCCGATCTCCATTTCCCTATTCCAATCTTTGCAATATAATCATACAGTATAAATAGTTCTGTACATCATAGACCCACTATCTTCACTTACACTTAGCTTTTTTAGTGAAAATTTATTAGATTCAATTCCAGATTATTTGCTATAAAACAAGAAGATCTTGGCAACCACAGAGTATTTTTAAAGCCCAATCTGGCATCCAATCTGGCACTGTATTAAAAACAGAACTGTATTAGCACTTGTTATAATTTTAATTTTTCATCACTATGCAATAATAACGATGCAATAATAACTCTTCAGAAGCTAAGTGGGGCAGTGAGAATGCGCCCCTGCAAGCAAACGAACAGAACATCAGCTTTTATCTGTCAAATAGCGACACTTTAATTTTTATTTTTATTTATTTATTTATTTTGTGAATGAGGTCTTTAGGAAGATTAACATTGGTTAAACAGATGACATAAGTGAGAAGAGAAGAAGAAGAGCAGCCATGGCCTGAAGGTTAGAGAAGCAGCCTTGGGCCTGAAGGGTCGCCGGTT
>JAOTRR010000051.1:11121490-11140946 GCA_028570945.1 Gogo arcuatus
CTAGTCGAGCTATAACCGTAGCTCGACTTAACTGTGCATGTAAACGTACTGACTGACTGCAGGTCAGATCAACAAAAGACAATTTGGAAGGCATGCTCGTACTAGCGTGCACACGCACACACGCGCGCGCGCACACACGAGTGCACGCGGTGTGAGTTTCAAAGCAGGACTACAGATGCAGACTGTGTGGTGACAGATTGGTGTACCACTGACAGCTGCCTTGGAAATAAGCATACACTGTCCAGCACACGCTACAGATGGTACAAGTGTGTATGTATGCATGTATGTATGCACAAGTGTTTGCAGGCGGTCTTGCTCACAGACCATCACTATCTTCCCAATGCATTAAAACACTGCAGCCATTCGCGGACTGAAGTTCAATTCTGTTAAAGAAATAAATCCTAAATGAATAAGGTCGCATTGATGTCAGCCTACAAGGCCTCCCAGTCAGCTCGACACAGACAGACAGAGAGAAAAGTTCTCCATGAGGTGCTAATAACTCTGGAAACACAGTGTTCCCCTAACCCCCCCCTCCATCTCACCGATCGTTTTCTGATTACTTTGTTTTGCAGACATGTTCCTGCAGGAAAATCAGATGGCTGACATTTCAGCAACATGCCTTTTTTCAAGGCAACAATGAGAGCATGGACATGGAGTGGCTTTTTCACATCATGTATCACATAAAAAGGTTTAAAACCATGCATACAAGATGCATTTAATAGATTTGTGGTTAGTCATGCCTGACTTGGTCCATCACCGAAACAAGACTCCTAGACAGAAGTTACATGGGAATCTCTCCCGCCTTCTCCTCTCTCCTCCCTCGGCCCGTTCCCTCCTTCCCTCAGCTGTATTTATGACAGCGAGGACGCTGCTGGCCTCAGCGCTCTTCTCTGACAGTTGTCTATCTGCAACAAATGGTGCATTCACTGAAGGGCGGCAGTGACGGCTCCACTCCATAAGTCACTCCTCCAGGACGTTGGTTAATGGGTTCTCATAGATATTAGCCTGCTTGGGGTTTGATGAAATGGATGACATTATCAATTTAAATTTAACCTCAATTTTTATAATGTCTCTGTGAAATGTTTAGGAAGAAAAAGGTCTATAGCTCCAATGAACAGCAGGACTATTATTGTACGCATTTAAACAATAAAGCCTAATATTTGAATGAATCTGCACTACACGTTTGTTGAGCATCTTTTTTAAGTTAAAAACAAATCTGAGAGAGTTTTATGATGGTATATGGAAATGCTTTCTTTCTAAAACCAAAACGTTTCTCAATTATAAGCTTTTGTTTAAATCATGGTGATTTCTCAATGGCACTATTTTGTTTTTAATGCTAACTCCAAACATGCTTACCCAATCACTATTTAGCAGGAGTTATCTTGAAGTTGTCTGTCTGAGCACATTCTTAAAGAAATCAGCTCACTGATACAGTACATGAAGTAGTGAATGAAATGTTCAGCATTTGATCTGAAATTTAGCGTGACATACTGTAGCTAGTTGGTAGAAAACAATAACATGTTGGAATGCTGTGGTATCATCATTAATTAGATAAACCGTTACAGCAAATGTGTAAATAAAGCCCTGTAGCTCACCCTGTCTTATTACGTTGCATATGATTTATGATAAAGCACAATACAGTAAACTTTCAGGGAAAGTACATGTTGCCTCAACAGTTTCAAACATCACATTGTCCATCTCTATCCCACAGCATGGAGTAGGTAATTTCTTTGGAATCAGTAACTAAAACACTATCTTCGCATTCATGTTTTGATATTTGTTCTACTCGTTCTCTGATGAACAACGTATGAAGCCATAACACAGATGATGTGTTATAGATTTACCACTGAAATTTCATTTTAAAGCTAAACCTTTGGCAGTATTGCCTGGTGCCGTACTGGTCAAAAAAAAAATCTGCAAATGACATGATGTCAGTAAAAAAAAAAGATGGTACACTCCTACAAAAAGTTTAGTCAGCATTAAATAGATAAATAGAGCGAAACATTTACAGTGATTGGCAGCGAGAATAAAAGGTGTGAATGCTGACTAAGTGGGTGTGATTGTATTCCCACTCCAGTATGGCAAGGAGAAGCCAGGACATTTGCCGATGGGTTTTACACATCAGGTGCTGGCCAGAGCTTTCTGAAAAACAGAGATGTAATAGTCCAAGATTAGTTCCGGTTAAGTCATACTAAAGTTGAGCTCACAGCTATATCTCTGTGTTTATGTCTCTGGAAACTAAAGGACTAAAGATGCTTAGGATAATCTCTTTTTGAAGCAAGGTTAAGGCGTGGCAGCTGGTTTCATGAGGTAAAACCCAAAAGCCTCCCTACACCTGAAAAGAAAACGATGGAGGGAGGGATTGGGTGCTCCAAGGGCTTTTCAGTCCCGTTAAGCTGACAAGTCATTACACGCCGATGTGAACAGAGCCCCAATATGCCCTGAACACACAACGTGCTCCCTGAGCTACGGATCTCAAAGACATTCAATTGATTCAAAAGTCTGCTCTTGAAAGGAAATAGCTACCCTGACTAACAGCTATAAAAATTCAAAAACAGTCAGTCATCGAATTCAGTCTGAAATATACAGTCATTGATTTAGTTTTGCACAGAATCTGTAAAGAACTATGTTAGCTATGGCTACTGATGCTATAGCTAAGCAAACGGCTGTATCTCCCAACATCTTATTAAAATAAACTCAAAGTAGTAGTTGTCAGGAAATCTCCTGTATAGCAATCTGGGTTATAGACTGGCCGACTATGCGTTCTGCTTTCAAAATGTTTTTTTCTAACCTTTTTTTTTTTTTTTTGAAGAGCACTTTAAAAAGAACCAAGCTCTACTGTAATGAATGTCAGGCAGGGTTTCATGCACCATGATCCCAACAAATCTCTCCTGACTTCTTCTTGGTTCTTAAATTTGAAAATCCTAACCCCTGAACCTTCATGGTGTTTAGGAGACTGATGCCCAGACTACTATTAGTAGTGGTATAAGTTGTAGAGTTGTGCTGCCGGGCGTCTGTCGGTTCCACCTTGTCTGTTTGGGAGACGAGACGGAGGAAAACCGCTGGAGGGGGGTTTTTAATGGAGCACTGGGCAGATACGCCTCTTACAGCATGCTATAATGGAGCTCTTTGTGAAAGCAAGAAGAATACACCCTTCATCTGGACTGAGACTGAGGCTATCCCAATGTCTGTCTCTCTCTTGCTCCCTTGCACACACTCACATACACACATTGAGCAAGCACACATGATTTGTGGCCTGCAAGACCTTTTTTTCCCCTCTACTGAAGAAGGCAGTCACTTGGGAGAAGAGGAAAAAGTATTCATTCTGCAACTAGATGGCACTGTACTTAGTCAACACCTGTCCTTGTAATGCCAGAACAACTGCAATGTTATCTGCAGTTCCAGATGAGTCACTGTACACACCTTTACTTACAGTCCTCTCTTTCTCACTCACTCCCTCCTTCCACACCACTTTGGCTCCAGTTTTGATGTTATATGACCTAAACTCCAAAGTGAGGATGGAGGCCAAAGTACAAGGCCATAACATCAGCCAACTGTTGCAGTGAAAGCTCTCACCCACCTACCTTTCAGGACCCACCCCCTAAAACCAAATCACATGACTACCCTTCGGCCAATGAGAGGCTGAGCAGCCAGCTGTTTGCTATGGCAGTACGCTTTGATTGACAGGCAGACCAGCCCTCGCAGTGGGGGTTATCCATCAAACTCAGGGGGTATTATGGGCATGCTGAAACTTCTCGGTTACACTGAAGCAACTCTGCGGCATCACATCGCGTACTCTGCTCTCCCCTCCTCTCCTCTGGCTGAAATAAGAGTCACATTGTTTTTTCCTTGCCACTCCACAGTCACTGTGCTAGTCTCTCTCTCTCTCTCTCTCTGTACATAGGCCTCTGCCTGAGGACATGCTCTTACAAGGGAGTAATTCATTTAAAACAGGGGGTTGGAAGCTCTGGAACTTCAGAGAGCATTTTAAAAAGCCCTGGTTATCTATTTATTTTTTACATGATGAGATGCAATGCCTCAGGTTTGAACTGTATGCTCTGAATGAGTAGATGGTTTTCTTAAGAAAGTGCCAAATTGCAATGTGGCAGCTTTGGAAAAAAAGCTGTGTCTACACATCCCCAATTTCGTCATCCACAAAATTTCCAATCTAC
Organism: Gogo arcuatus; assembly: GCA_028570945.1. Taxonomy (NCBI): domain Eukaryota; kingdom Metazoa; phylum Chordata; class Actinopteri; order Siluriformes; family Anchariidae; genus Gogo; species Gogo arcuatus. The sequence continues at coordinate 11,125,663 of JAOTRR010000051.1, forward strand.
TGTGACTTTTGCAAAGAGAATGAGCATCACTCAGAGAAGAAACCTTAACAGAGAAAAGTGCCTTGCAGTTAGCGCTTGACAAATAGTCGAACACACAAGAGACCATTTGGATTGTGCCATTCATTCCAGTGCTACTAGTGTTATTTTAAGCGGTATTAATGAGCTGTTAATTCTGTTCAAAAGACAGAAGTCAGCAATATCTGTATATGTGAAACACAACTGATACCAACATGAAAGAATGTACAGGAAGGGAACGCTGAATGAGGAACATCAAAACCTCTGTCATTCAGCATTGCAACAATCACGGGTTGGGGTCCTGACAAACCGTTCCCTTTTGTAATCCCATGGCGCTCTGCGGAGGCGTTAAGGCAGTAGCATTTCGGCTGTGGGACTGTAAAGGCCTCATTTCCATCTGTATGGGCCCCCTCAATGTTTTGCCAACAGAGTGATAAAGAGAGTTCCATCAGATGTTAGCCAGCACCAGTCTGGGTACAGATTGGTGGGTGGGTTACAACTCTCAACACAGTGAAGCCTTGAGAGAATGAAAACGGTTAATGCAGGAATGGTGATGCAGGAAGGGAACATACATCACTAGCTGACTTTGGGTTGGTGAGACAGTCTTTGTCCACTGAAGCAAACTTCTCACAGGCCAGGGGACATTCTGCATTCATTCTCTGCCTACAATTCTCTAAATGTAGTGGTAATTATGAAATCCTGAAACCCTGAAACAACAGCCAGTATCAACCATTTCCTGTTTAGCAAAGTCTGAAAGACTTGCAGTCTGGTGGGAAAAGCCATTTCCTTACTGAGGGATGAAATGAACCTAGGAAACCACAACCTTACAAACACACATGGATGTTCAGAACTAATTACTCCTGCGATCAACATGAAACATGTCTAGGGTCTTGGTCATCAACATGTACCACAACACCTCCGTGAGCCTTTGATGTGTTGGCATTCAGGCTGCTGATGCTAGTTGATGAGATGCTAAGTGACCTTTCTGAAAAGATACACGATAAGCAGATACAGATAGAAGACACAAGCCAAACATAGATAGACAGTTATCGTCACTGACCAACATATGTGGTAGGAGGTCCTGTTTATTACTTGAACTCAGATCTGCCTAAAACAAGAACATTTCTGGGAGAAAGGACGGAGCTATATTTTCCCCATCCAATCTTGCAACTCGAGCCACACTCATTGAAACTCTGTGCCAATCCTCTGGCTTGATTTCAATTTAATACACGAGACCACAAGCTTAGATCACTTCTATAAATCTCTGGTCTCTAATTTCATTCATTTACTTCCTTCATAGTAAGCAAATAGGCAGTACATTATTATATTTTAATCTGAGTGGTCTTAAATAATTCAGAAATTTCAGTGACAATAGCCAACTGTTTGGCCTATTTTGTCCTAATAGTGGTCAGCAAGGGCTGCATGCAACTGTTAAAAAGACAGATTCAGTACACCAACTCCTAGTAAGCCTGTACGAGTAAGGCAATACAAAAATTAAACATGACTGTAATAGCCGCTTAAATACTGACTATAAACGAGTGGAAAAATGTCTTTGAAGAACCCTTGATCCAGCTTCCTACTTATGATACCATCAACAACCTACTTATCTCATTCTTTTTTTTCCTGAACTTTATGACCATCTTTGCTCTAGTTTTTTTCCTGATACTTGGTACCAAAGTTCACGAGTCGAGGCCTAACTGAGTGGTTAATGATAAGACTCCTTTGAAAAAAATGGTCTGCTTGATGCTGAGGTCACAGGACAAAGTGTGACAGAGAAAGACAAGGTGACCAACTGACTTCCCGATGACTAAGTCTCAGCTGAAACTGTTTTGAGAAATGGTGGTTACAACTCATCCCTTTTGTAATCTAGACGGCAGGCACGGACAAGTCGGACCTCATCGCATTTGCGTGTACTTTCTTACCCACCGCACCATAAAATATTCTGTGCACAACTCTGGAGCTGATAAAACAAGATTATGAGGTTGGAATTACATGTATTGTGAAGAACCTAACAAATTGAGTGCAAGTGAGCAAATATGGGAAAGGTAGGGCACAGAGAGCTGGGCTTGAACAAGATGGTGTTGTTCAGGAAGGCCTCTTTTGATACGTGTGAATTACTGATATGGAATAGGTGTTGAAGGTGGGCAGGGTTTGTGGTCATTCTTTATGTGCTCAGATCCCGATCAAGAGGCCAGGTTTCAAGCAGGAGAAAGAGTCCAAATCACTCCCTTTTGTGTCTCCTTCCTTAGAGGCGTGGCAGCAAAGCCAGGCCCATTGACTCCTTGTTCCTCAAGGGAGGCTGATAGTGTACCATTAACCCTAGCCTAGTGGGCCATCTTTATGTTTTACCTGCCCCCACATGACCACAACCCAAATTTAGGCCTAGACACACAACCTTGAAATAGCCCAGTCCCCACCCTGACCTCTTCACCAGCTCGGGCTGCATTAGTGGACAGCATTTATTTTGGAAACACTACTGGCTGCATCTGTGTCCACCATCTTTCTAATGCTTATGTACCAACACATGGGGGGTGGGTTCCTCAGTCTTCTGTCAAATTGCTTGTCACAACACTATGAGGGTTTTGTTTTTCATTTGCTGTGCAATGGCATGATATGAAGGCATTAACTGAAACTCTGTATATCATCTGTATATTCATTTGGACTAAGTAAGAAGTTATTGCTGTAATCAGAGATGCAAGTAGGGCTTGGGTGTGGCGTTCAGATAACAGTCATTCCCAGCCCATAGTTCAGCCACTGCTTCATATTTGCAAGACCAAGCTGACACATATTTAAGGAAGACAAATCGAACTGGAAATCCTTGTCCCTGTTATTCTGCAATGAACAAGATGGTGAACATCTTGTTCGAATTGTTCAGTTGTGAAATACCTGCATGAACAATGTTTTTTGTCTGAAACAGCAAAACACGCTGATAAAGTTTAAAAAACCATAACCAACAGGCAATGACATGGCAATTTCTCAGAATGGCTTGCTTCTGGATAACTTCTGAAAGCAAAGACGCAGCACATTTGATAGCTCCTCGCCCTTTCAGGTCATTAAGCAAGACTTTTTTGAAAAGGGAAAAAACCGCAGCTGATGTTTCAGGGTGTCAAATTCCCCAGCCCCCCTCCCCATCAGCAAGCCCCAATCCCATTGTTCAGTGCCTATCTCTGAGCCTCCACCTCCATTTCAGGTACTACTGATGGACCCCACCCTTACCTACCCTCCCCCATAGCTGTACCAGTGGTTAGGGGATGCTTTCTTCCCTGAGAGGCTGCAAATATTGTGTGGCTCAACTTTTTACAAACCAAAGAACAGCAAAAGTAGGGGCATGCACTTCCGTCTCCGTGGAGACGAGGTGTGTCCCGTGTTTGCAGAACAAACAATGGTACCTTTTCAGCCCAGTGTGAGTGAGGAGGCAGGACATTGTGTATGTGGGTGTGCATGGAGCACCTAGGGCACTGAAAAGGTAAAAAAAATAATAAATAAATAAAAAAATAAAAAATAAAAAAATTAAAAAATTAAAAAAAACCCGCAGTGAGACAGTGGGGTTACCACAGGAGAGAAACGCCAAAAGCCCACCCTTATAATTACGTGTTTTGCAACAGAATGTAACCACAAAGAGCTTTAAAAATACACTTGTGCTAAGTTTGTGGGGGAAAACAACTCCAGACCAATCTTCTCAAGATGCCATCAACATCAGCTGAGCCACATCTTTTCCCAGCATGCACTATGGTTCTCAGGTAGGGTGTCATTAGGGGACCTCATCCTCCTGGACTAGGTTTGTTATCTAGGCTGAATGGCAGCCTGGTCCAGTCCAGATTAGTACTGTTTACACAAAGACACTCAGCAGTTTTTCTGCAGGTCCTCAAAAGTGGCAGATGTGGAAACATGCCGTACCACCCAGGGGTAAACTTTAGGCATATAGGGCCTTGCATGGCTGGAAAGGCAGAAGGGGTCTGAGAGTAAAGTGAAAAGAAAGAGAGAGGACAAGTCTGTCAAAACAAAAGAAAAATGAAGCTGTCTTCTCCAGTAACTATATAACTTTGATTGCGGTCACAACAATCTGGCTGTAAAAAGATACAGGCAATTCAGCTGTGTAACATTTGCATTCTCTCTCCCTCAGTCTCGCAGAAACTGGTTGGGCGATGCTGTTGCTGCCACTCCCCCCCCTCTCCTTCCTGCAGCCTCCCTCTGTCTCTCTCTATTCCTCCCTTCTTCCCACCCTCTTTCTCCCTCCCTCCCTCCCTTCGTCGTTCTCTCGGTTCCACTGAGCAACAAGTGCTGCCTGGGAGTACCACCCCTCCCCCCTCGCTCCAACCTCCAGAAGCTATCGCAAATCCTCAGCCTGCGCACAACTGCCAGCTGACAAAACTGTTTAGTCAGCAAGAAGCCAGGCAGGGAGGGTGAGCTACAGGCTTGAGAGAAGACAGAGTGAGGGAGAGTTTCTAAAAGAGAAAGAGAGACCAATACAGACAGAGAGAGAGGGAGAGGAGGCAGCAAAAGAGGCTGTCGTTAATGCACTCTCCATTTAGCTCTGTGTTTTTCTCCCATCAGTCTATGGGACTGTATAGGCACTATATAGCCTTCGAGTGAAATGAGAGAGGGAAAAAATAGCTGTATTATAAGCCATATGCAAAGGACACGGTTGAACGATCAAGGGCCGGCTGCTTTAACACCATTGTTCTTCCACTTCCTCCATCACTTCCCTGTCCACCTCAGTTAAGAGGCAGTTTCACTTCCTGATGACCCTCTTCTCGTCTCTGCATTTTTTTTCTTTGCTTGTTTCTCTCTTATCTTTTGTTCTTTCCTGCTCTGTTCTCTCCTCCACGCTGGCATTCTTTCACATCAGTGACAGCCCTTGAGTTAGACTTTGGACCCACAGTAAATACCTGCTCTATTTGCCTGTTCAGGCTGAAGGGGGTTGTTAGGGAAAGGTGATAGAGGCAAAACATGCTGGAAGAGGAGGAGGAGAAGGAGGAGGAGGAGGAGGAGGAGGAGGTGAGCCTAACTGACACGTAGGCTTTTGTGACCAGGTCGTCAAAAACTAAGCTGATGAGCCATCGAGTTGAGCACATCAGTTCAGTCTGTTGACTGCTCAACGGCAGATGATTAGGTCACGGTCATAATGAAACGTTTTCTGCATACAGTTCCTCAAAACAAGATGCTGTGCACATCAAATTATGGCAGCAAAAGTACTGAAAGAGTTCAGTGAAAAGAAGGAAACAAAGAATGGCCAAAAAAAAACCCTCAAAAACTGAATGAGAAGTATTTAAATAAAAAAAATTCTGTGGCAACCAGCAAGCAACTGTGGCACAAATAACATGTTTAAACAGACCACAGTTTCAATTAAAAGTAGGCGACAACAAGTGACTTTTGCACTACAATTAAAATGGAACTTGTTAGAAATATCATCAGAGTGAAACCCATGTTCTTATACAACTAGAATAATACCAATAAGAGTTATTGAGAGAGCAATCCACGATGTGGCCTGATTTATACATTACCACTGATGAAGTGCAGGCCACAAGAAGCCATCAGGGACGACCACAAATATAGCCATTGCCATAATGTCTACGTCCAGCACTATTCTTGTGAGGACCCCCAGAGTGGTTTGGCCACAAACCATGCTGCAGCACATTTTTATTTTAACTTTTTCCAGCTGTAGCTCACTTGCACTCTATTTTATCCTCATTCACAACTGTCTTTCCTGCAAGACTTATTGTTAAGCCCTCCTAAAAGCATACTCTGGGTATCTAGTGTGCTTATTTCATAGGTTTCGGAGCACTGGTTTTGTAACCAGTAATTGCCTATCATACACAAATTACTCATCTTTTCAGTTCATCAACAGGCTACAGGAGATGAACAGAGTGCAAGTTAATCTATTGTGTGCATTTAAATGCCTTAGAAATGAACACCAACGAGCTATTAATCACCAATTTGACTACGGCTTTCCTTCTAACGGTTTGCATATTATACCTTAAAGCTGAAGCGAGACTCATTTTGGATTTTGAACATAAATTCAATAAATCAAATCATAACTATAGTTAGTTCTAGTCATATTTTTATGGTTTATTAGAAAAGCAGCCACCTTATCAGCAATAAATACAAAGATTAAAACTCATAGTGTCTACTTTTGATTTACCCGCCTATTCCATCCCACTGCACACACAAATTCAGTCCCTACATCCGCTCTACGCCATCAGTGAGAAGGAATATAATCTTATCTAAAAAAGGCAAGATAAATATAGCCTGGGAGCCAAAGGGCCAGCTCATCAATACCCCCGGGGTAACGCAGGACCTTCTGCATCAGAGGAGACAAGCTGAAAGGGATATACAATCTGAAACTAGATTTGTTTCTAGGTTTCGTTGAGCAGATCATTTTAATCTCATTTCCTTTTTAAAATAAAATAATCAGACTGACAAATCACTCTTCGCTAGGTGGATAAACTGAATTTGTTTTCAGATGCAAAAAAGAAAAAAAAAAATGAATAACAAAGCAAACAGTCCATGTAAATCCTGTGTTCTATGTATTAAGCAAATGCAAAGTGATACCCAGCAATTGTTTGGCTGCCTAAAAAAGGTGGGTGGTTAAGTAGCCTGGGCGTCTGGGGATTGGACTTTAAATGAATTAGGAATTGCTAATGCCAGTACCCTGGGTAATGCTGAATCCCTACAGGGGAGAGGTGTACTTAATTAACTAGTCTAAGCCAAAAGGAGACAGAGATCCTGTAGACATCATACACTACAACTTTTTTTCTTTCAAATCATAAAAAACTAATTAGAAATATCAATGTGTGTGTACACCATTTTCTGTGGTAACCTGGCCTCAATATTTGTCCTGCGGTTTTGTTAATGAAGACGCATCATTTTGGCATCAACTGTGTATCTGAATCTTACAATAAATATTTACAAGTTCATTCTGGCCCTCTCCTAATCACGTCTTTAAGGACGCATAAGGAGGATTTTGAGTTGAACTCTCACTCAGATACAGTGGTATTGTTCGTCTCAGCAGAAACCTGCGATTTGTATATTTTGTCAACAGACCTCACAATGGAGCAGGCCACATCCAGCCTAGGCCTGCACACCCAAACACAGCTAACAATCATAAAAACGGAGAGCCAGCAGCTCCCAGGCAACAACGAAAAAACACTATTCTATGGGATGAAAACAGCTAAAGTTTAACAACAACAAAAGCTGCTATCTAGACTATTTTAACAGCACCGGAGGCCACAAGGATCACAAACAACTGCAATCAAAGGTACACTTCTCTGCATCAAGGCTAGATCTGGAGTACTGGTTTCAGTTTTTAGCGCCTATTGTTTCCCACCGTAGCGTGTTTTCTGTAATACAGGAACTACACTACAATCTCTTACTCCTGTCACTTCAGTTCAAATTTGCATGTCCTCACATGATCACTGCTGCAGGGCCTCAAAACAAACGTGTGCAAGAGGTTTATTTTTTTTAAAAAAGTAATCATAAAGCATCTGCTTTTGCCCATTATCCAAGAGTACCGGACTGATCAGCAACCTGACACACCTGACGCAACTCATCGGCACTTTACGAGGTTAAAAAGGGTGTGTTGAAGCAGCAAATTCACAAGCAGGATTAGGAAACAGAGTTCCTTTCACTCTTTCAAAGCTATTGGTTTAAAGAAATACATTAAGACCAAGTATCTTTTTTCATTTCTAGCATCTGAGAAGTGCCATACATCATCCTACAGAGTGGTGTTTCTTATTCCTGCTGTACATTTGAAGGTGCTTTCACATACATATGCAGTGTTTAGTCAGTGTGAATCGATCCATGGTGCAATTTCTTACTTGATTCAGTTTATTTAGGCAGGTGACAACACAACAAACACAACCAGTCTGAGAGGGTCTGAGCGAGGTGGTCTCAGTCCGTTTCCAAGCTGGGAGTCCTCTAGTGTCATTTGATTACAGTGAGAACACAATTAGACTCTTATTCGCCCAAATGCATTAAATGAACTAAACACAAGTATTTTGAGTTGCAGGCAACATATTTCTGTACATGTGAGCTGCGAAAATGAGCCATGAGGCACAAACTGAGCCAAATGACAAGAGCTGTAGCATTGCAGAAATGTGATGTGTTCTGCATATTTGGACCATGTTGGAATTTTTATGTAATTATGTAGTAATTTATTTATTGAGCACCGGTTAAGTGTTTTCAAGTGTCAGATGGTTTACTTTTTTTTCAATTACCATATTTCTGAGCAATGAATGAAAGTATGCTTCCCCTCTTCCAATGTTTTTACTTTTTGGTTCCTTAAATTATGTGCAGTTTGAAACCAAATAACAAACAAATCAAAAGCATCATTTCATTTTGGCTACTTTCAGACTGCAGGCAAACGTGGCCCAAATCTTTTTTTTTGTCATATGACTCCAATCTGGGTTTTTTTTCCATAACAGTGTGAACAGCACAAATCACATGGAATCTAAATGTTTCAATTCTGATTTGTCCCACTTTCATATGTAATCCTAAATCAGACACAGAGCTGATTTTTTGCAATGCAACCTCAGTCTGAACAGTCATATCGGAATTCGTGCGATTTTTTACGTCACTCTAGATCGACATTCGTCACACTTCTGCACTGGTGGGAGTCACTCGGTGAATACAAACATGGAACACAAATTAGCCCTTTCAATTAACAAATTAGTTAAAATTAGCCCTTGACTTCTTGAAATTTATGATGAAATCTGTTTCAGTGAAGTCATTCACGTCACGATCCCACCACTCCTGACTCTGACTCCGCATCCACACAAAACTCCGTACAGAAGTAGCAGCCATCGATCTACAAAAAGTCATAATTAAAAATCTGTCTCTCTTTCTCCTCATCCTCATTATCATCATCTGCTCATGAATTTGCTGCCTTCTAATGCACATCAACATAGAAATGAAACTGTAAACACTGATTGTAGTGGCCTGCATGGTTACTTGCATACAATTATATGCTGCATGTGACATCTTTGTTATCGTTCTTTTGCACATGCAGGTCAGTTCAGGACCGTACACTGGAGTTTGATATTGGCCACATTCTTTTTTTTTTAATGTGAATAGCCAAACAAAAAAAATCAGATCTGAGCAATAAATCCAAATGGAGCACCAAAGCTGGCAGTGTGAACAGGATTCAGACTAACAAGTGTGCTGATGCTCTCTCTCTCTCTCTCTCTCTCTCTCTCTCTCTCACACGCATACACACACACACACTCACTCACACACACTCTTTAACCCCATGGAGTGTCCAGGAATGAGCTGATATGTTGAGTCAGGTGTGTTGGAGCAGGGAAAACATTACAATGTACCATGCAGGGAGACGAGAGTAGCAGAACTTGGGCAGAAAACACAGAAAGTGCTCATGGTGTGCTTGCTGTATGCAGAACGTGTGCGCACTTCTGCTAAAGGCCTGCTCTCTCATGCAGTGTTGAATTTCGTAATGGAATGTGAACTGCTCATCCGGATCTGTCCTCCTCCCTCCTCCTCCTCCTCCTCCCAGAGTGGCCAACTAAACGACCGGTTTCGCTAGTAAACCTTACAACATCGCCTAATCGCCATGGCCAGTAGTAGCGCTTTTAAACAGCGATGTTGTCGTTTTGAGCCGCAATATTCCACACTTAGCAACGACGCATCCCCAAATTAGCTCAGGCGATGCCGTTTCCCCAGAGACCACAGGCCACGTCCCAAATCGCACACTACCCTACTGAATAGTAGCCTACGTCAGACTTGTACGCTACCTAGTAAGGACGTGCTACTTAGTGCGCTAGTGTGCGATTTAGAACGTAGCTTCATCCATTCCTTTAAACTAACATAGGAACTTTTTAAGGAAGCTACCAACAAAAAGGGCGACGTTTTTAAGTTTCAAAAAAAGTATCTGCATCCAAATAAAAGTGTCATCTCACCAAATAAACACCACATCAATTATCTGAGGACTAAACCGGACTTTTAAAAAATCCAAATAAACCGACCTGGCGTCCAAACTCCTGAGGTGAAGTAGTTACCGACAGGCGCAATAACAATATTTTCAATTTTCGTTTTTTTTTAAAATAGACAAATTAAACGCCAGGTCATGTTTGTTTGTTGTTGTTGTTGTTTTGCTGAACATTTATAAACGTCGACAAAAGTGAAACAAAACCGTGAAGAGGAAAAATAAAGAATAATAACGATATAAGTGTCGGATCAAAGTGCAAGGCGCACAAAGATACGGATGCTCCAGGGAGTTAGCAGCGGCGAGCTAACAGACTCTGAGCCCCCATCCTTCAAACTTCCACACAGCCAGAAAAGTTTTCAAATGGAGTCAATAAATAACTTTAGAGATGTATACAAGTGCAGTGATGTGGACAGGTTTGCGCGGAGGATGAGCATGAGAGAGAGAGAGAGAGAGAGAGAGAGAGAGAGAGAGAGAGAGAGAGAAACTTTCCTGCGTTTTCAACTCAATTCTTCAAACCAAAATACAGGACAGGAAACAGAAACAAGCAAGCGAATGTGATTATCAGCGCGTGCAAGAGAAATAAGTTTGTAAATGTATAAGTTCTGTAACTTACGTTTGACTTTGTTGGGGTTTGGTTGCTTTCGCCGAGACATGATGATGATGATGATGATGATGGTGGTGGTGGTGGTGGTGATGATGATGGTGGTGATGGGGAGTGAAGGAGTGATGATGAGTTAAGGAAAGAGAGAGAGAAGGGGGGGAAGAAGCAAAGCTGTTCCGGAGAGGAATCAAAATGGCGTTTCCCGAGGATGTGCAAAAAGTTCGTTAACTCCGTGTTTTCTCTCCTCCTCTTCTTCTGAATCCCCCCACAGGAGGAGAACGAGATGTGTCAGGGTGGGAGGAGAGGAAAACGCACTTCAATTTGGGTTTTTTCCCCTCTCCTCTCCTCTCCTCTCCTCTCTTCTTCTCTACTCTCTCCGCGCGTCCTCTTCAGCTCTCTCTCTCTCTCTCTCTCTCTCGGTGTCTCTCTCTCATCACGTGTTGCGCTCCTGCCGGAGTCTCCAAGGGGACCGAGGCTGCTCCAAGCATCTCTCTCTCTCTCTCTCTCTCTCTCTCTCTCTCTCTCTCTCTCTCTGCAAGTGAAAGAAAAGGAAACTCAAGTTGCTCCTCAAACACTAAAAGACTGAGCCACCTGTGGCATCTAACCCCTCATCATTATGTTCCAATAATATTAATACAATAATAATATTATTCCGCGTCCAAATATTTGGTCAATATGGGAACTAAAGGGTAAAAAAAGTTTATTAAATACCCTCATACTTATTTTACGCACATGGATGCGCACTTGTACAAAATAAAGAAATGTGATGATGTGCACAAGGTTGCCATGACGTAGACCATAATCCAGTTCATGTTACGAAATAAATGCATGCATGGTTCATCCAAGTAAAAAAAAAAAATATATATATATATATATATAATAAAATAAACAAAAACTTTTTATATAAGCTGGATTGGATGGTTCAGACCCAATGCTCAAATTTCCATTGCAGTTTCATGCATGATAGATTCAGCCCCCATCCCTCCACGTGTCTAACAGCTCATCAACTAGGCTAAAAGCAACTGAGATCCGTGTTGCCAGATTCACCGCAACTCCCCATCTCATACACGGGTTCAAAGCCGGTCCCCAAAATCACTCAAACCCGAGCTACAAATAAATAAACTTCGCATCTACTAGTACAAGACTATTTTAAATGTAAACAGAGCAAAAACAGACCAACAAGGATTGAAAACTCAAAATCTGGCAACCATGAGAGCTGAGCCGTGCCAGTCCTCCCCTTTCTTTTCTTCTTCCATCTCCGACTCTGGCAGCTCTCCCTACCTGAGCCTACAGGACCAAACAGGTTCCACAAGAGGCCATTTTATCAGATGCTCACACAAACCTTTCCACAAAAAAAAAAAGAAAAAAAATTGAAAATTGTTTACACTTTCACTATGATTAAAAAAATCTAATCTAGAGCAGCATTTATCACCTATTTCAGTTTACTGATCCCTGTTTACACAGTGCATTCAATTCAAGAACTATTTATCTGTGATTGAATCATCTAAACTCATTGACATGATGATAAAGTAGGTGATTGTGTTTTAAAGCCTATAGCCTACAAAGCATATTTATCCTACTTGTCTGGTATGTAAATAATGAGTAGGTGTATGTGTATCCATGATTTTTTTTTTAACAGCAGAGGTCAACAAATACAAAGTTCAGAATTTATAGAGTATTAGGTGAAAGCAACACAATGCATTGAGCTATTAAGTATTAGTCCTGTTAACTGAAATGATGTCCTACTTTTTTGTAATGTGCAGTGAAGAAACCTATCAGCTTATCAACACCAAGCATACTGTGGAAATTCTTGTATGATAGCTGATTAGATTAAAACCTAGATGCCTAAGTCTATGTACTTAGTTTCAATTTTCATGCACTTCCATATTGTGAGCATGATACTGTATATTTCATCATATACATATTGTTATTCTGTTTGTCACTTTACCAACCAGTTTTGAGACTCATAAGGTGCTTTAACTATTAAACACTAATGCTGTGAAAAACTAAAGCAAGAATTTAGAAATACAGTCATGGGTGGTCATTATGTATATTAGATTTATACGTAAAATAACTGCATTGTACCTCAGTAAACATGATGGATGTAGTGAACATTATGTGTACGTAAAGTTTTCAGAGAATCAAAACGTTTTGGACAAAAGTCCTTTCTTCTGCTGTGCATCAGCTCTGTATTATCTGTCATCTGTTTTAGTAATGATCTCAAAACTTTGTCAGTAAAATTTATAGAGGTTATTCACTCAGCAAAGGACACAGTTAAGATCAGTCTAGCCTATTTCAGTCAATGAGTAACTTATTCGTGCACATTATGTGCACTGTTTTACCCAAACCCCCAGTATAATTCTACTATTGAAAGTTATTTTAGTGATTGAAGCCTGAATGCAGAATAAAGTTAGTGTGCTCTATTTCCAGCATAAACTGTGGTGGAGCTCATGTAGTAACTTCACAGTTTGGTATTTATACCATCAGCAGCACCATAGGAAAGGTAAGAAAAAAATAAAACCACTAATAATACCATGCCACAATTCCAAAAAGTTCTTATAAAGTAACTGAAGACATGATGGCTGTCCGAGTCTGAGAGAGAAACTTGAGAGTGATGTTATTTATTGACCTGTTGCCACGGCTCCCAAATGCAACGCTGTTGCTAAGAAACAACCTTTCACAGCAACAAAAGGTTTCCTTTATCCTTCATGAACTGAGGCTGAAAGAGCAGCTACCTCTCACAGGGGAGAGCAAACTTTGAGAGCATCCCACATTAGAGCAGAGTCACAAAAACTCGTTTCTAGGTTTCATCCATCGCATCAACTCATGCAGCAACTCTTAAGTGCTGTTAGTTGAAAAGATAGACTTTAGTATCCCAAAGTGGATTACTATATTCAGTATATGCTGTGTTACTTGGTATATAAAAGCTGTTCTTGAATGATGTAGGGGAATAAACACAGAACTCTAGATTGGAGCGTTCAGGACGATATCAATTACTTAAATTTCAGTCATATGAATTTAACATTTTTCAGTAAGGTGGGGCAGATAAACAAAATAATCAAGGTATATTTAAAATAAAAGTGCAATTACACAGTATAGCAATTCTTCCCTATTAAATGTTTGCATCAATTTTTATGCAACTTGGTAGAGTTTGTGAAAATACTATATAATGTGTAAAATTAGACAAAACTCTCCTGCTGTTAAAAAAAACAAAAACTTTTCATTTAGCAATATGTTCTTGTTCCCATAAAGATCTAAGAAAGTCAGGGGAATTACATAAACTGGTTTGTCTCCATGTGTTTTGCCTTGCAGCCCTTCACCATGTAGCTGCACAACATAACTCCAACACAATCATTTAACGCCTAGTGCACATGAGCATAAAGGTCCCTTTACAATGCACAAGCTTTATATATGCTAATGCAATGCAGTAACCGTGATTTACAGCATACACTTGTAAAAAGTTTTTTTGTTTTTGTTTTTGTTTTTTTTAACATGTTGTGTCTTACAGTGGCTCACTGCCAGCTCTGTAGAGGTCTCAGTCCAGAAATACATACTGTATTGATGTTCTTTTTCTCCAGAAATGAAAAAGAGTCTCTGCTGATTTTGCATGCATGGGTCATTAATTGGCTGTAGTAAGTATTTAATGTCATGTAACTCCTGGCCAAATTGCGTGCATTGCATTATGATCTAAATGCATCAGGTTTTTAGTACAGTATCTCTTAAATGTTTTGAACTTATCTGAAGGTATTAGTAAATGATAAATTGGCAAAATGTAACATTAGTGGGGTTTTTTGGTTTAACATGTTTCTGTTGGTCTCTATAATGCTAATATCTGGTAGAAGGTTTTATGTTTAACAAAATATATAATATATAAGATGTAAGAAATATAAGTTCCAGTTTATAGAAAGTACTAGCATTTCAAATCCAGAGATGTCTTGAAAAGGAGAGTACTTTTTTACTTTTTATTAAAAACAAAAGTTTAATAAAAATATTTCTGAATAATTGTATACAGTAAAAGCACCCTCAAAAGAATGACTGATAAGTTTGATTTGATTACTGAGTAATATTGTGTCATAATTTTGTCTCATTCCCATTTTTTCTAACCATGAAACAGAGACCTGCTACAATCCACGTACCGAAGTGTGCGGCTTTATTTAAGTTTTTATTACTCAGTAAACTAGATGGTCAGACAATGCACACTTTTTATGAGATCTTAAAAATTATTGCTCCATTTAACACCATTGCTAGATGAGGATTAACCTACGATGTTAATCCATATCTGAAATTTTGTAGCAATTAGAAGAACAAAGGATGTATTCTCCCCTGAGAACACACTGTTTAAAGAGAGAGAGAGAGAGAGAGAGAGAGAGAGAGTACTATACTGTATCTACTATATCACGTCACATGAATTCTGTCCAACAAGCTTGATCGCTGAGCATGTTTAGTATGTTGATCAATCACAAATAATGTGTGATGTGTGGTTATGTGCAAGTGTGGTTCTGAGAATACATCAGTTACAACATAACTGACATAATTGACTGTTTGTGTGGTGGTGTTGTTTGTTACCAGAGGTACTAAACCTCTGGCTGAAATTGGAAATTAAATCAATCAAGACCAAACAGAGTAGGTTGGTGAAACAGTGTTGCAGAACATGGAAAGGTCTTTATTACAGAACACTCAGTGTGTGTGTGTGTGTGTGTGTGTGTGTGTGTGTGTGTGTGTGTGTGT
>JAOTRR010000051.1:11178159-11191975 GCA_028570945.1 Gogo arcuatus
TGTGTGTGTGTGTGTGTGTGTGTGTGTGTGTATATATATATATATATATAAACACCAGCGTCTACCTTCATACATAAAAAATGATGAAGCCTCTAATTATTTAATATATGACACAAATGAGATGGCTTAGCAATTTGTCTATATATAAAACATACAAAAATCTATTTTTAATAACGATGGGAAAATGAGCCTAAATAAACACAATATCAGATCCATTAACACTTCAAGTTGAGCAGTTTTCCCATGGCTTATGTCTCAGAAAAGTGTATTTGATTTCTCCTACTCCAAATGTCTGGCTCTGTGAAGAGAAGGCGTATTGCGCCATTATTAATAAAGCACAATGCAGACTGAGTGTATTGTAGTGTGTAGGCTTCCACTAACTATCACGTGCAGGGACACAACTGAAATATGTTCATCAAGAGAAACAATATCAGTGATTTAAGGTCAAACTTTAAGCTTTAATCAACATAAAAAAGAAACATGATTTATCCGACCTAAACTCTTTACAGTGTAGCTCATTACCACTTTCAGTAAACTGTAAGAAAGCAGGTGCTAAAAAGCAACTAAAAGAGACTGAAGTATTTGGGATGCAATCTAAAATATAAACAATGCAAGGACTGTGCAAGAGAAGCAAGCTGTCTAAAATGTAATACACGGTGCAATTCTGGCTGACCGACATCGAGGCTCAAATAAATGACAGACTATAAGCTGACAGTTTGAAATAATAAATAAAATATGAGCGCAAGGGTTTTATTATAAATTATTCATACACTGGAATCTCTGTAAATCGGGGCTTCACAGAATTAGACCTAGAACTGAAAATAGTCACAAAATGTTGGACGAAATCATGAATAATCAAAGGACATCATTTTAATATAACCGGATATTATTATAGATTAGAATCTGATGGTTCATGCTTATCCCATTATGATGTAATGTCGATATCTGGCATGCCCCCTTTTCCATTGTGTTGTATTACGCAGACAGATTTGTGAAAACATTTCCATAGCACTTAAAAAAAAACATGCGAACTTAGCTTCACATAGAAAAGAGGAGGATAAACAACAACAACAACAACAACAACAACCTCTTTACTATTTTCGGTTTCCATAAAAGGAATTAAGATTTCAGAAAATGATTGATTATTGATTTTGGTCCAGATTCCAATAGGCTACTCATCTAAAACAGAAGGTCCATTACTACATTTATGTAATAAGATTCGTGCAGACCGTTTAAACACGAGAATCAGCATTTCTTTCTCTCTTTTTTTCCTCTCTGGTGACCAAGACCAGATTCTCCTGTCATGTTCCAGCCTTGTTAAAGAGCTGCAGCTAAGGAAATGAAACGGTAGGCATATACACAGAGTTTTATTCAAACATGAATATTGAAATAGGATACTCACTAAGCTAATATTTTCATCTGCATCTGTGTTAGTGCTTTCATGGGTCACATCATGCTCCCAGCAATTTTCTTGACAAGTCACTAGAGAGCCTCAGTAGAAAAATCTGTAGAGAAAGCGATGGAGAAGTAGGTAGAAATGCCATAGAAAGGACTGGATCCATTATATCAGCATGGAAGTCAATTTTACATTTTATCACTGGGATTTGGGAGGCTTGATCAACATGTTCAACTGGCCAAACTCCTTGATGTTACATTCTTGATGTAGGAATTTTTCATTATCAACAGATTCAGATAGTATGGGATAGTCGAATATAAATCATTCATTCATTCATTTTCTATGCCTCATCCATTGCAGGTGAGCTGGAGCCAATCTCAGCTGACTGGGTGAAAAGCAGGGTACAACCTGGCCAGGTTACAAATCTATCACAGGGCAGAGACAGACAACCATCCACACTCACATTCACACTCACATTCACACCTATGGGCAATTTAGAGTAGTTAGATGGAAACCTGGAGGAAACCATGTGGGCACGAGGAGAACATGCAAACTCCACACAGAAAGTACCTGGTCAAGCAGCAGGTTCAAGTCCAGAACCTGCTTGCTGTGATGCAACAGCGTTAACTACTGCACCACTGCACCACCCTCAATATAAACCAGATTAACAGAAAGAAAGCAAGATTTGCATGCATTATCCATGGTGCAGTTTAGGTTGGTACTCTTGATCAGTTGCTCTCTATCTCATAATCCAAATCTGCTAAGCTGGTAACATAAAGCATCTTAAAAGCACTCATTAAAACCCAAATGAACAGATGTTATTGAGAAGTTGCTGGTTGGATAATGAGGAAAGTACCAGAAATTAACCAGATATGTGGATACACAGTCAAATATGAGACCTTATGTTTTAATTTTAAGGACATTTAACCACACAGTAGGATTATTCGACAAAGTAGCTTGTGAATTTAGGAATGAATGAGGCAGGCCAACATATTTATTCATTCTTTCATCTTCAGTAAACACTTTATCCTGGTCAGGGTTGTGGTGGACCCAGGAACAGTGGAATCCCATCACAGTGGGATGCCAGTCCATCACAGGGCACCATGCACACACACGTTCACACACTCATTCACACCTCAGGGCAATTTAGAAGAAACAATCCACTTACTAGCGTACCTGGAGGAAACCCATATGGATATGGGGAGAACATACAAAACTCCACACAGACAGCAACCGGAGATCAGGGTCAAACTGCATGGGAACCCTGCTGGTGTGAGACAGCAACACTATCCACTGCACCACCATGGAGCAATATAGAGCCAGGAAAAACACCATTAAAGTCCCAGGATCTAGACTTCCATTTCTCACACTTTTAACTACAAACTTTTCCTATCATTTATATTCACATACTAAATAATGTTCCAAGATGAACAACTAAATAATACAGTGACATTTAAAGAGTTAATCTGTATGTTCATCTAGATTTTTTCTTTCTTCAAATAGCAGACAGAATGCCTCTAGCAGAAACAATGGCAATTTTATAAACTTTACTTGGCATGATATTTGGAGCTCTCTCAGCAGAGAAGTCATAACCATGATTAATCAGCTGTCATTGCTGGGTTTGTAGGAGAAAGAAATACACTGTTCCTGTCCTCTGCAGAAAGCTCTACTCATTGCCAGAGGCCTGGGGACTTTACTAATTACTTTATTACGTTATGCCTTCAGCAAATAAATGAACAAATCAATCACATTACTGTCACTGGAACATTGTGTAGGCAGTGGTCACATTACTTATAGAGTAGTTCAGAGTGGTAATTAAGCAGCAAGTTAAAGGAACATAGCACCCAAGACTGTGTGTTATATATGTCAAGCCACGACACCATATCTAATGAACATCTCTCTCTATTTGGCACATCACTGTGACTTCTCATCAGAGTGACCATTACAGTAGTGGTTTCCTATTGTCTTCTACAGGATCAAACAACCATTCACACCTACAGGGAATTTAGAATAGCCAGTTAACCTAACTGAATGTCTTTGGGGGAAACTGGAGCACACAGAAGAAACCCATGCAGACACAGGGAGAACACGTAAACTCCACACAGAAAGACCCCTGTCAGCCACTGGGCCCAAACGCAGAACCTTCTTGTCATGAGGCAACAGTGCTAACCACTGCACCCCCATGCCACCCAACAGATGTCTAATGGACGTCTAATATAATGCAATATTCCCTGCAGCTTGAAAACTCAAGATTTGAATTGAGTTCATTCGGCGACTAAAAGCCTGGATCAAAAGTTTAAGGAGCAACAAGGAAATTCATCATAGAAATTCATCATAGAATTCATTGTGTATTCAGCTATCACAACACATACCTAAATTGGAGTATGTTTTGTGAAGATGGATTTGCTGACACTCAGACTCATATGATGAGGTTCTAAAATGCTCCACACAGCTCTCAACCTTAATTGAGCTCAAACTGCATTATGACCCATTTCTGTCTTGGGGATGACGTGAGCATATTCTTCTCTTCTCTAACACTGGATGAAGACCTTTTCCTTAGAGGGTGATACATACAAGATTTTAATCAAAACAATTCTCTGAATTGCAAACTGAAAACTGGGAGCAAATAAGACAGAAAGGATGACAGAAATTGTACCAATTCAATAAGCCTTTAAGAGGATTTCGTACAAAATCGATAATTTAATTATGCATGATTCTTCTGTTGGGAAGTCAATGTGGAGGAATTCATCCAGCATTTCTCTGGCACATTTTACCTGCAATGAGGTCTGGTGATTCTGGGGTTTCTAATGGAAACAGCTTTTCACTTATTTGGTTATACAGGTTATTGTCTCCCTTGCCTTAATAATAATGTCAGGTAAGGACACAACCAGTGTCTTATGATAGTTCTTGTAAATTGTAGCCCCTCCCCCCCTTTTTTTACACTGACTCTGTTACTATTCATCTTATTTCAGCATTTCATCTGCTGTTCCAAATATATTCTGTGGCCATGGTTCTCACAGTGGGGTCTGAAATCCCACAGGGGTTCATGAAGCATAGCCAGAGGTCTATATATAATATTTTTTATCACAGTGATAGAAATTACAACACACCATTATCAAAATTAATCTATTTATTATTTAGTTCTAATAATTATTAACATATTTGGCTCGTCACTTGAATTCAATGGTTTTAATCCAAACATTAAAGGACTATGTGTAAAAGGAAGCTCTGTCTAAAAAAAAGAATTTTAGTTTAAAATATTTTTTTTAAAAACTAAAATTATCAACAGAATGTAAAGAAGTAACAGCTCTGACATTATGTCAAAGATGTCTATGTATTGCGTTGCATAGATATCTACTGAAGTTAGCATGAAAACTAGCTAGTCCCGACACAGAATGGTCCATCCATCTCATAATAGCACTTTGTACCTCAAGAAGTAATAGCAAGACTGGACATTATAATGTCCAGTCTGCCCTCAGTCCAAAATGAGAGGAGAACATGTGTCAGTAGTGGCCGCATACACATTAGCCTCTGAACTCAGACTGCCAAAAAGTAAAGAAAAGAGAAGCAAACAGGTCGCTGCAATTTGCAGAAACTACTGGAATCCAGGCACCAAAACGTGGCTTTGTGGTTACCATTTTGTGTGTCGCTATGTTGTATTTTTGGAGTAGGGGAAAGAGAAAGAAAAGAGAGCCTACCAGGAGAAACTAAATCACAATGCCAAACACTAAACAACAGTGAAAGACTGGATTACAGAGCCTCCACTCACATACCCAGTCATTTTAATCTCGTTTTTGGACTGAGTGCATACACTTTGCATGAGTTTAAAAGTTACCAAGAAGCTCGTGAACTGTTTTTTTAGTGGCTGTGGGGAAGATCTGCTAATTCACAAGCTGGCAACTGCAAGAGCACATTCTTGTAAATGTAAGGTGGCACTTCTTTTTTTTTTTGGCCAGATTATTAAACCAAACATATCATTCAAAAACATTCACCTATGTGGTTATTTTACTGAGTCATCTGTAGTGTGTATAATCAGTTGCCTTATTAATAAAAAAAAAAGGTTACATATCTGCTGTGTCATGAGCAATAGTAGTGTCATGCACTACTGATGCAAGAGTTGCTGTGGCTGTCTTCTTTCCAAAAACTGAGCTACTGCACTATTGATGCACGGTTTGCTGTGGCTGGTTTCTTGCTGAAAACTGAGCTAAGCAAGCTATAATGTAAACTACGGGCTGACGGCACACATGAAGATTATAAGATATCAGTGTTATCTTTACTGGCTCTCAGAGTTTCAGCAGTTTGGTCAAATTTTGCATATTCTTGTCCTGCTCTTAGTAAGTAGTTGGCTTTTTTAACAAATGATGACACTAAAGTTAGATTGTATGAACCCAGTAGTGGCTCGACTGAAATAGCTTTATGCTATATTCAGTGAGTGATAATTCTATGAGAGTGGTGGTGATGCATTTGGGGGGAGGGGGGGAGGGGGGACTGTGCATTTCCTTGTTTCTTATAGGGGTGGACAGACCAACTTTCTGGGGATATACTGTTCCCTGTTTGTTTGGAATTTGGAATATGAATTCACCAGGTGGCCAATTCTTACACATAGCACATTTAAATAGTTGAAAACAGTTATTTAAAGTTTTTGGCATTATATAATAGATAATACATAAATTTAAATCTAATTACAATTTTACTAAAATGTGATCTGTGGGTTGAAAGTTCAAGAATGAAAAATATTTCATGGCTCCAACAAACTGGCAAATATTATTTTACACATTTAAATAACAAATCAAATACTGTATTTGAATAGTTGGATTATGTCCCTAAAACAAATCTGTGCTATAGGAGGATTTTATTATTATTATTATTATTATTATTACTATTATTATTATTATTATTATGTAAAAGGTCCATAGCTACAAAAAGATGGAGAACTCCTGCTCTGAGACTGAGGTCCATCAGGCTCATGAAACAAGTCACATAGAGATTTTTCCTTTTTCACCCTCCATCTTGGAGCACAAGAGTGTCAGGGCTGAGTTCTGCTTAAACACAAACACAAAAGACAAACACAACAACTGATCATCCAGTTTTATGCTAAATGCCATTCATCCAGGTGCACAACCTATTGGTATGATGCAACAAATGCTGCTTTTGTTGTATGCAACAGATTTTGTGTGTGTGTGTGTGTGTGTGTGTGTGTGTGTGTGTGTGTGCGTCTGAGGAGCTTTTGCTAATACTTATTCTTGTCCCAAAGCTATTCATATAGAATACCTCTAATTCAGTTATGTCTTATGAATATATTTGTTAATAGTAGCTGGGACGCACACAACTTCCAAATGGGCTATGACTAATAGCTGCCTGTTATGAACCAGGCAAAGGAGCAGGTAGGAACACATCTCTTTGGTTATTTGATTTGCTTGGGGGGAAAAAAAGAGTGATTGGTACTTCAGGAGGACAGATCCCATCACAGTATGATCTGCTGAGGTGATAGGGTCACGTGAAAGTTGACACTAACCTCCAGTTAACTTTCCTATAACTAAATATTTTGATTTAGAATGACCTTACAGCAGCTGGTTTTGGACTCTGTAGAGCTCTGTTTTCTCTCACAGACCTTAGCTTTTAAATAATACCACTTGTCTATTGTATTTTGTCAGTCAGTTGACACATAGCTCCCATTAGGGGATATACTGTACAACAGACCCAATGTGTTAACAATATATGACTCACTATGCCAACAAAAGTGCATTTGTGAGAGCGAGAGTTTAGATTTGCAAACTGTAGTCTACCTATAGTGCACAACACACAAAGCAAATTAAACACAAACATAATTATGATGTTATTATTCTGTGTAATGACATGAGAGATGAGAGCTACTGAGATCACCAAGAAGACCAAATTCCTACACTCTTAGAAAAGAGGGTACATATAGGGTATTTCGGATGGTTTAACTCTCTAAATGGACAATTTCTGGAAGGAAAAACCTCTGTTGTAGTGTTAGATATAAAACATTCAAGGGTTTACCCTGAGGGACAAAACAGAGAATGCTTTAGGATGATCGATAAAACCTGTGGAATGCGTCTGGGATAAAGAGCAGGTTCCATTAAAAGAAAAGATTTCAGTCCATAACACTGATCTAGAAGCAGGAATGGCTCAGTGGTTAAAGTGTCTTGTTACTAATTTGAGAGTTATGAGCTTGAATCCCAGCACTGCCAAACTTGTGCTATTGAAGACAGCCCTTAACCCTCATCTGTTCAACTCAACTGTAATTTGATTTGGACAAAATGTGTGTCAAACATAAACAATTCTTTAGATACTTTTTGTTGTTGCCACAATAAATTGAATGATTGCTTTCTGTCACACAGCTCCTTCCATATAATGGTAACATAATTTTTTAACCCTAGAATTTCTGGAATTCTAAACCAGAGGTTTTCAGAAGGTTCAGAGTAGAACATTTGTATGAATACTAAGTTCTAATGTTTGGGTACTATTACGTTAACCCTTAACATTTCATCCACAAATGTTACTTTTGGTAAACCAACTTACAAATACATATCATAGCTATATGCAGATGTATCAGTTTTCACCCCTTTGACAGTAAGCAGATGCAGCATTTATTTATATATTTCTAGGTATATTTAATGTAAAAAAAAAAATCCAATTTAATTAGTAATTAATTTGTGATTCCCATCTGCTAGCTGAGTGACCTCTACCAATCTGGAGGATGAAGGCCAACACATGCTTCCATGGAGTGGGAGTGACCGTATCTTTTTGAATTGCTGGTCATGTAACGTGCAGTATGTAACATGCTTGGATGAGATGCTTTCTTGGATGAGATGCTTTCTTGGAGGAGATGCTAACTTCCCTATTTTATATACAGTACTTGAGCTCACAGATGTGTGTGATTGGGTAGTGTTGCTGTAATCGATAGGAAGGACAGAAACACCATCCATCCCACACAGACAACAGGACCAGAGATCGCAGTTCAATAGAAATACAAATCTGCACAGCTGCTAGACAAGAGACAGCTGATAAGTTACATCATTGGGTAGTTTGTTGTGAACATAAAGCAAATTATCAGCACTAAATCATTAAAGTAAAATTATTAGGTCAATTTGTGTTGTCATCTCATCAATGTAGACCTTCTATTGTAGATGTAAGGTGACCAGAATTCTATTCAATTCTGTTCTATTCTATTCCAATATGTTCCATTCTATTCTACTCTATTCTATAATATTTTACCGTATTCTATTTACTTTGTTCTGGTCTATTCTACTCTGTTATGTTCTAGACTATTCTGTGCCTATCTATTCCACTATGTTTTATTCGGTAGTATTCTGTTATGTTTTCTTAAATTCTATTCTATTCTATTTGATTCTACGCTATTCTATGCTATTATATTAGAGTCTATTCTATTCTATTTCATTATATTCTGTTAAACTATGTTCTGTTCTATTCTATTCTGTTATATTCTACCCTATTCTAATTTACTCTATTCTATTCAGTTGTTCTATTTTTATTTCATTCTATTCTGTTCCTACCTATTCTACTCTGTTCTATTCAGTTGTATTCTGATTTGTTTTCCTCTATTCTATTCCATTTATTTCTGTTGCATTCTACTCCAATCTATTCTATTGTATTCAATTCTACTCTATTGTATGCTAGTAATGTTATAGCATGTTCTATTCTAGTCTGTTCCATTCTGTTCTGTTCTGTTCTACTCTACTATATTCTATTGCATTCTGTCCTACTCTGTTCTCTGTTTACATTCTATTCTATTCTATTCTATTCTATTCTATTCTATTCTATTCTATTCTATTCTGCTTTATACAGTGGGATGAAGTGCAGTGTATCCAGGACCAGGGTATAACACAGACTGCATTACACAGGTCTGTATGCAGGATAACACATTACTGTAAAAGACAGTGTGCAAAGTTCAGGAGATTAAGAGTAAAATCCAATAAACACATGGGCAAGCATGAGTAACTGCACACTACACACTAATTAAACAGAACAGCATCAAGATACAGATGGGAGCAAAAGTTTTTACACGCTTAGGACAAAAACAAGAAGACAAATAAATATGTTATTACAGTAAATCTGGATGCCAAGTTAATAACTGTATTGTGTCAATATGATTGTTAATTAAGCTAATTTTTAGGTAACCTTAATGGATTTAAAGTGAATCTAGCAACAAGCAACAAGATATTTGCTGTGTTGGGTTTCACAGACGTTCTTTCATAATCAAGAAAAAAAATTGTGTATATTAGTGGAAAATAACAAAATAACAAAATTACATCAGTATTTTCCTTCCAGAAAGTGATGTAAATATCCTCAAATAACTTGTATATAACTTGTATGCCCACTCTTTCCATTTATAACTGTCACTTTATAATGTCTTTTGTCTCCTCTAATGACATTTGGATCATCTCAGTTGTAATATTTGGCCCCCAGCTTTACTGCAAAATAATAACACCACAAACATTAGTCTCAGTGACAAACATAACCCTTCTGAAAGCCAGATATTCTATTTGTGAGTAATTTATTTATTTAGCCTTTATTTAACAAGAAAGTCCCTTGAGATTAAAATCTCTTTTTTCAAGGGAGACCTGGCCAAGAATGCACAAGGTTACAAACATTATGAAATCAAGCATTCATCATGTCACCAGTGCCAATATCACTGAGTAATAATTCATCACATTGCTTGTTATGAAAGGGTGCACTCTGAAATGATCAGTTTGACAGTGTCTTTTATATAAAGGCTTTGTAATGATTGCTGACATTGTAGGAAGGTGAGGTCAGGTTGGATTTCATTGTTCTTTTCACAACCCGCCTCACCCACCCACCCACCGCCACCACCCATTTGCACTTTTTTGGTACATTGAGGCCAGTCTGAAAGAAGAAGAATTTACCAAATTGTAATTTGCTCAAGGCCTGTCTCGTTAAAGTCACCCATCTCGCAGTATACAGGTGATATCTGATACATAGGAAGCCATGTCCTGCAGTTCACCACAGTAAGAAAAAACTAGGGAGGTAGCTGTGGCCTATTGGATATCAGTGGGGCAAATGCTCATAATGAACTGTGCTCTGCAATGTGTTTGATTAATAAGACACTTTCCCTATTCTCCTTCTCTCCCAAGCATTTGCAAGATCACAGCAAAAATGGAAAGCAAATGTATCGTGTCAACATGATTACTTCTCCTTTCTCTTATGTGAAGCTAATTTACAGGTCAGCTTAATGGATGTAAAGTGAGTCTGGCACAGTGTCCTTTACTCCTCGCCTCAAGAAATAGCCTCTGCGACCCACAGATGTAATTATATCAGGAGAAATTACACCCGCCTTGTCGGTTTATTAGATACATACAAGGAGGTGGACTGTTCTCAGCACAGCAGTGACACTGACATGATAGTGTGGCAATGGTACAAGTATATCAAACACAACAGTATTGCTGGGAATTTTAAGCAGTATGTATTACTGTATATATAAAAACATAAGATTCCTCAATGGTTTAAAACTATTCTACAGTAACAATTTTTTTAAAGATGCAAACAAGAAATCCTGTCAAGAGACACATTATAAATAATTTTTATAGGTTCGTTAAGAAATGGTTTTGTATTTTTCCCCCAGTAATTTGACATGGCCCAGTTTTTCTGATAACTATAGTGAAACCTTGACTACCAGCCAATTTGTTTTTAAAATACTAAGCTTTAAAATGCAGGTCTAAAATCCTCATTTAAAATAAAAGGACTGTTATTATACTATGATATTGTTAAACAGCTATCTACTCACTGTTGTTATGGTAACTTAATGTAGGTAAGTACTGTGTGGCAGCAGGGGCATGGTTGAGCATCAGCTGCGGACAGAGAGGAGGCAGGTAGAACCAGCAGGTAACATGTGATGAGTCTCACCTGTGTCAGATTGCCGGCAGTATATTTATGCGAGTACCTATGTGTGTGTTGGCAGAGAGAAGCCGGAGAGAAAGAGCTGAACAGCCCAGCAAAAAATAAAATGCACCTTGTGTTGTCATGAGCCTGCCTCCCATCTCCTCATTTCTCCTCATTTGTCTCCGAATTGTGAGAGTGTTACATACTGTTATTCTCACATTTACTATATGTCACTTTGCATTATGTTACATTGCACTTCAAGCAATTCTTGTTATACCTGTAATGTTGCTTAGAAACAGCTGCAATAACTGAAGCACACACTGGAGAAAACAGTATTTGGTTTGATAGCCTGAGGTGAGAGAATATCACTTTCGTATTGTTAATTATCTTTAATTGATAGTTTGCTGGGGGAAAAAAAAAAAAAAAGGGCCCTTAGAATGAAGTGTTATATACAACATGTTGACAATTATCAAGCTGTGAAGAAACAGTTCAGCTTTACTATATTTTATGGCTGCACCAACCATGTTTCATGCAGAATGTGACTCTCAAAGGGGTTCTCTAAAATAAAAGAGCAAGAGTGCCATGGTCTCTTGTCCAAATAAGCTTTTTGTCTTTTGGAAGACAAACAGCGTTTTTTTGGTATCCCTCCAGGTCTGCTACAAGTACCGAATGTCTGATACAGTTTCAGCTGGATTTCATATAGTAAAGGAAAACATTGCTCTACTGGGGATTCGGTTATCTTCCCAATAATATCATTTTCAGCAGCCTGTGTTCCCTTACTGAGACCCAAACAGAAAGAGAAACTAATGCCTTTTGATATTGTGTTTCAGGTGAAAAAGAGAGTCTGAGTAGTAGGGGGGAAAAGTTATTTTTTTAAAAAGTGCAACAGGAGGCTTGGAAGATATGGGAGAGGGTGTGAAAGACAGAAGGAGAGAGACAGGAGGCCGAGAGACAGTGCAGCAGTGTGAGGTAGATGGTGAGGAAACAGAGTGCTGAGAAAGAGAATGTGCAAGTTCACTGAGGAAAATAGAAAAAGAAAGAGAGGAAGCTTGACTAATTGCCTGAGCTTTGGGTTCTCAGGTAATAAGAAGCTGTGCAGTAACATTAAAATTGATTTATTTTCTCGTGCGCAGCAGCCACGGATCACCTGTACTGTCTAAGATGGATCGCATGGTACACCTCCTTAACTCACACAAGCAGGGTCCATGGGGGTCAGTACTCCGTGTGTGTTAGAGAGAGAGAGAGAGAGAGAGAGAGAGAGCACATAAGTCTCACCTACATGGGTTCAAGCATTTATGGAAGAGTAAAAAATAATCTTACTCATTCTACGCACAGCTATTCTCTGTAATCTGTCTATTAAAACAGACCTCCACAAATAATGCTGGATTTTAGCTTTTCACCATCAAAAACAGAAATCTAGCAATGACATCATCGTTCTTTCAGGGATACACCTACATGTCTCACCCCACCTCTCTGCCTCCTTTCTCTTCTACACACTTTTTGTATGGATAACAAGGAGCTGAAAAGGTTTTCCTCACCAAGGTACAATCTCATTAAACATTCCTCAGCTGTGCAGAGAAAAATGTCTTCATCAGTTTCTGTCAGATGTGAGCTTTGCTGGTTTGTGATACAGAGACGGTTTCAAGCAAACTCGGCTGCCTCTGCAAACTGCCATGGGCCACTTTCTAAAAATACCTGCCCTAAATGCACAAAACTAACATGAAGAAAGAATTTGAGCTTGTTTTGCACACTCACTGATAAGAAAAAAAACACCCTGTAGAATTCCTGTTTATGGAGCTTTTTCAGATAGTATGACACAGAAAAACTCAGTGAGGAACTGAATGCATAAATCCACAGAATGGGACCTAGATTTAATAACCTGTGGGGGCATTTTCCTAGCATGGTCTAACATGGCAGAGTCTACGTGTCACTGCAAATCAATACAAACTGATTATATTTATGCTCTGATAAGGCATTTCTCTCCTAATGGGAGTGGTCTCATCCAGGATGACTCCGCCCCCATTGACAGGGCACGAGGGCTCACTGAATGAATTGATGAGGATGATGTAAATTACATGCTATGGCCTTCACACCAGATCTCACACCAATTGAACATCTATGGGAGATTATGAAGTGGCTTGTCATCAAAACACTAACTGAAGGAATATTATTTGGAAGTATGATGTTTATCCCACCAGTACAG
The DNA here is from genome assembly GCA_028570945.1 of Gogo arcuatus. Classification (NCBI taxonomy): domain Eukaryota; kingdom Metazoa; phylum Chordata; class Actinopteri; order Siluriformes; family Anchariidae; genus Gogo; species Gogo arcuatus. Next base: position 11,191,641 of record JAOTRR010000051.1, read on the forward strand.
TTCCAGAGACTTGTAGAATTGATGTCAAAGTGCATTGAAGCTGTTTTATTGGCTCATGGTGGCCCAATACTTTACTAATACACCTTAATAAGCCTCCAGCCTGAGCAGTGACGTTTTTCAACTGTACCGTTTCAGTGAACCTGTGTCCACTATAGCCTCAGATTCCTGTTTTGGCTGACAAGAATGGGACCAGATATGGCCTTCTACTGTTGTAGGTCATCCTCTTCTCATCATGGATGTAAAGAGTGGTTATATTTTCAGTCAAATGGTTTTTATTTTTTGTACCATTCTGTGTAAACACTAGAGACCGTTGTGTGTGGGAAAAATTTATTTAT
>JAOTRR010000051.1:11244009-11255965 GCA_028570945.1 Gogo arcuatus
CCCCCGAAGGTGGCTGCCCCCGAAGGTGGCTGCCCCCGAAGGTGGCTGCCCCCGAAGGTGGCTGCCCCCGAGGTGATATTAGATATTAGGATTAAGTGAAAGAGAGAAGAGAGAACATTCAATTCGTTATGAGGTGACTGATCGAGACCGTTACTGTAATGGTTTTCATCCTCATCTTGTAAGCTACTAATTTGTTTTCCTAACAGCATGTTCATGATGCATTGGGAAAGTTGTAAATTGGATGACCACTTTAGTATGAGGGCTTTAAAATCATTAATTTGCTTGGCAAATGGGCTTTGTAACTAAATTATACTGTAATGATGATTTATAGTAGCTTTGAATGCAAATACAGAACTGCTGCTTTATAATAGGTAAGAGGTAAACACTTCATATATGATTTCTTAATACTTCATGATTGTGCTGTTGGTAAAAACTAAATAATAATGTCCAAGATTAGGTTAGAAAAAAGCAAGCATAACAATCTTGAACAGTTGACTCATAAGGATAATTGATGTTTCCTCCATTTTAATGTAAATTCAAAGCAATATACTTCATGAAATCATTTATGCCATCTCACAGACTTTGACATAACCTTACATAAATCCTATAATATTACTTTATGAAGTGTTAATGCAATGGATGTGTTATGAAGGTCTAGTGTAGGTACCCTTCAAATAGAGTGATAGCCATTTTTTTTAAAATCTCTCAATTGCTTCTTCTCTCCTACACTGCGCTGCTTTTAGTTTTTGTACATATTTCACACAGTTCAGAGTAAAGTTTAAAGCAATAATTATATCATCATGACAAACTAGTATTCATTTCTGATCCACTAAGGACTGAGCTCTTAAACGTCAATCCCACATTTACGTGCGTCAGTATTTTTGCGTGTAGAACTTTACAGGGCTGTAAACATGCAGTGGCTCAGGTGTGTTTTAGTGCTCACTAAGTGTAAGGTATAACACACCATGAAAAGGCATAACTCCCAAGCCAGCCTTAAAGCAACAGATTGATGCAGTGAAGTTAAACCACATACGGCGTCACTGAATACATCGGGCTGTTACAGCATCAGGCCATCAGCAGCCACTGAGCTCATATTAATGAGAAATTAACTCATAAACAGCCCTGACCTCAGGGTGCACTTCACTTAATATCAAACTCCTGTTTTTGATAAGCACAGCAGCTGGAGAACAAGGAGAAATGATCTCTATTTTCAAGTTTTAGCTCTAATTCTTTTGCGCATTAAATGGGACAGCCTTTGAAAGGTCACTGAATAAACACGCATCATTCTGGGCTGTACAAACAGCGTTACAAGATCTGTGGTGGCCTTGAATAGAAAGCAGTTTGGAAAAGCCTTGAGGAATTCATTATTTTTTGTTTCTAATCAGTCTGTAATGATTGCTTTGTTTGATATCTCAGAGAATTTGTGAACTACACATTCTCAAATACAGTATTTGAATCAAAGCCTTGTGTTTTTTTTTTAAATTAATGCATTTTATTTGAGCAGGTGAGAACACCACAAATGCACTCAAGTGCAGAAGTGAACCCTAGAGCAGTCTGACTGCAGTGAGAATATGATTCAACACTGATTTAACCAAAATGCAAGAAGTGAACAACATTCTCTGTATTTTGGGTTGTGGGCAGCATTTTGTATATCCAGTCTGCTAAACTGAAATGTGCCAGAGGACAGAGATGGAGTGCAGCAGAAATATGATGCATTCTGAGTATCTGGACCAAAAAACAAAATAAGTAAAAGCTGGACACAGGTCAGACTAGCAGGGCACTCAGTAGAGTGCATACCTCCGCCAAGCCACATATTCGGATTTACATCAAAAGCTAATCAATTGTTCCTTGGCCCATGGCCCACATTTCCTCAAAATTTCATCAAAATCTGTTCACTACCTTTTTTTTGGTTACATTGGGAACAAACAAACAAACAGCAGTCAAAACATAACCTCCTCCAACAAAGTTGGAGGTAACAATTACTGTTGTTTCTATTATTAACAAATGATATATTAAGAACTAATACATTTACTATTAATTAGTAGACTGATTATTAATAACTTGCATGTTTTACTATTAATTATTTCTATAGTATTCAATAAATCACTCATGACCTGCTCTCTGTTTTCTGTCCTAGGTTAATGTTGATTTCAATGAACATGTTCCATCACCATACTGAAATGTTTTATATATTAAAACATACATATCTGTATATTGCAATAATTAATTGCTTTCTAACTTTCTTATTTCACAGAATTAGAAAACGTCAGCCTTTAATACCTATGAACCAGTGTGTGAAACAGTGAAAAAGAACTTTTTGATATATGAGATTTACAAAAACTTGTTGAACTTCTCCCTTTATTCTTCCACATCTGGACTATATGTTTATGAACCGCTTCAGCTTGCACTGTATGAAATCAAACTGGAATGAATCACGTATCAATTTCATTCTGATTCATAGCAGGTGGTAAATGTCAAAACGTCATTATGACCAGCTCCAGTAACAAGCACTAACCTGTTTCATGTTATTTACTGAAATTATTGCATTTGCATTTTTTCCCAACTGCAAAGAAAATCTTATTCCAACAGACATTCTTTTTGTGAATCATATTTTCTCCATTTCATGAAAGGAATTTTCTTCTGCAAGGAGCGGTTTTCTGTCTATATTTCAAATACACAATACTGTGATCCCTTTACAAACTGCAGCATCAAAAAAAAAAAAAAAGTCTCATAATATGCATCACATCCCTTATATGAATTGCTGTGGTGTGGCATCTGAGGTTGACAGGACAATCAGATGCACCAATGTCTTTATTTACTTATCTCTGTTGATGTGTCAGGGCTCCAATTTGCCCATGCAATCTTACCTCTCAATTACACAATTCATGAAGCCAAATGCTTTTTAATGGCGGAAAGCTTGAATGGCCCAAGACAATGCAGGCCCTGTCACACGATGATGGAGTGAGAGAACAGCCCAAATCACTGTGCAATCAATCTGTCAGCGTGCTCATCCCCCTATACACGGTCCTCCCACCCCCCAACAAAGCCTCTCACTCTCATCCCTCCATCCAAGGAGGGTTCACTAAGAACAGTGTCGCCGCCGAGTGTCCACCATCTTCATTACCCGCTCCATGATGTGTGCTCATAACATCAACTCTTTACTTCGCTCCAATCCCTCTGTCTGTCGCTCCCCTCATCCGCACTCATCTGTCACTCCAGGTGGAGGCCTTCACAGAGGTAATTTTGTTCCGAGGACTGTTTTCTCGCTATCGGACAGATTTCTGTCTCTCCTGCTAACCCCCTCCGTCAGTTTAGTTCTTAACACAAGTCTTTTTCACTTCATATTGGTGTTGAGTTTCTTTCTGAACAATATTTGTTCACTTAGACACTCTATGAACCGTTTATAGACTGTCAGGATGCAGCCCATTACCTGATTCACAACATGTCAAATGATGTTTATCTACCTTTCAAAACATGCCATAAAATGTATTAATAGTGTCCACATTAACTGAATTTAAAACTATGATAAGACTGGGCATGAGTTGATAGTCTGTAGATATCTTACTAAACATCAAGTGCTAGAAACCGGACTATTCAAATAAACTGAAAGATAAAAGGGATAAGTTGTTAGTCTCGTATGTCTATAGATCAGGGTTGGATAAAGACCCAGCATTTCTTCAAATCGAGCACCGAAAAACACTGATCAATGGATGGGAGGAAAAAAAACCTGGCTGTAGTTCAGCAACTCCTGTTTTGTTTTGTTTTTTAACTTGAACCATTGAAGCTTCTGTAGCAGATCCTCTGTTATGGACATCACGTACAATTATGTAAATTGTTAAGCTCACTGAGAAAGGGAAGAATTTCAGACTTCATAGGTTTTTACATTTTTATTTACCCTCTCTCGTCTGATTAGTGAAGGGCTGACTTCACTATGCCTTATCAAAAAAGTCTATGACGAAAACAATGTTGAAAATGTTTTGTGACAATCAGACAGACAAGTATGTGTTTCTTCTCCGCTCCAAGCTTAAAGCCAATGTGTCTCATCAGTTCAGAGCCTGTAGCTCTAGTCAGAAGTGGTAACATGAAGCACTACTACTACTACAAAAAAAAAAAAATTACAAATGCAAGCATTCATATGTGTGGATTGAAGATGAGGTGGAACTACTGCTTAAAGCCAAACAAAACCTCAAAAATAAACTTCTTTATACTGACAAATAATATCCATACAAGACATGTTCGATTATACATTTGTTCATATTTGTACCCATATACTGTGCACAGATTCTTTTTCTTTTAAAATAAAACTTCCATGGGCGCTGCCATCTTACTTTCTCTGAGGTTCAAATATCGCGCTCTGAGTACAAATTACGTGAGAAAATCCGAGATTGTGATGTATCTTACTCACCACATGACTTACTGAGGCTGAGATCTAGTGGATATATCACTTCTACATCACTTCTAAATTGTTGTAAACAACTCTGAAGATGCCAGAGTGTCAAGTGTTTGGATGTAAAAATAAGCCTGCAAAGGGAAATCGTTTTTTGCCATCCCCAATCCTATAAAGGATATTACTTTGAAGGAGACAGCAGGAAAATTGCTGCATTTCATTGCTTCCGGTATCACTGGAATCACTTTTACCTTTGTTTCTTTTTCCCCCAGGCTCATATTCTGGTTCAAACATATACAGTTTAATCGCTTTTTGTTCAGGAGCATTTTCCATGTTTGCACAGTAAAACTACAAAAACAAATTAACTACAAAAATTTTCTGAGTCGATGGCTGTGTGTTACGAAGGTAAAGAGTGTACTAACGTGCAAGCAACGTCACAAGCGGATATCCAGTTTCAATGCAAATGGCCGCACCCAGGTAAGCCTATTTTTAGCAATATCACAACTTTTAAAATGGATAAATTGTTGTTAAGTTTTATTTTTAATTAAAACGTGCAGGGGGGGCACATCAGGGCACTTGCTGTGATCAAAAAAATGGAGGGGGTTTTTTTTGAGGGGGGGTTGTTTGGCTTTAAGGTTACACTTGAATACAAAGTGAATACAAAACTCAGTTCGCAGTAAGGTTTGTAGTGCCACAGCAGTGGATTTTGGAGCAGAGCAGCAAGTACCATATTCTAGCTCCTCTGCACAAGAATAATAAAATGAAGTGAAAACAAAATACCGACCACAAAGTAAGAAACTGGGCCCAAGGAAATACCCTTGCTATACAGTGTGAATAGATTATCTACTAAACATCGCCAAGCATAAACTGTTCACATATTGCTTAAAATGAGTTGATTGGCTGGTTGATGTTGTGTAACTGTCTATAGGTGGGTTGTTGATTGCTTGTACTGTCCAAATAAAGTGTTACCAAGTTTCTGACTGAATTTTCCTTTCCTGCCAACATGGCTGACCTCTTCCTTCTCAATCATCTGTTTCTACTCTTCTCATTCTGACACTTTGTGTAAATATCACTATGTATTTTTGAGTCAGACTGTCTGTCGTGTTTAGTGGAGTGGCTCTGCTTGTCATTATTGAGCGAGAACAACAGCTCCATGCTCCTCCTCGTCCGCCTCTCTGTGGGTGTAAAACTCCACAGCCTTGTCACTCAGTCATTGACCTCTGACTTTGAGACTGGCTGACACCAGCAACATGATGCTCAGTGTTTGTTTAGTTTCCTGTCAGCAGAGGCTCATTGCTGCCACTCCACACCTTGTGTGCGTGTGTGTGAATATGTTTCCCAGAGTTCCTTGTAAATGATGATTGCCAGTGTCAGTCCTCGATAGGATATTTTGCCTGCTCCACCCCAGTGTGTGAGAGATTCTGCGAATGTACTCTCACAGTGTGGAGTTACAGATGAAACCCAACTTTCTGCATGACCTTATTCTGCAGTTTACTCAGCAAGGTGAAGCAAAGCAAATTGTCAGAATATGGAGCAGCATAAGCACTCTCAGACTGACATGCTGAAACATGTATGTCCTCATTCACTCACTCTCAATCACAGCAGCCAGGCTTTCACAGGCAAAATCAAAATGCCCCATTTGCAGTATTCCTGTGAGAATTATACATACCCCTTCACTCCTGCCTCACTCTACCTGCCTGCTGACTTCAGCACTGATTAAAGTTTTCGTCCAATCAGAAAACGAGACAGCACTGGCCAGTCACAGGCCACGCCCCTCTTCAGGAGCTATTCAATTCCGGCTTTCAACACAGTAAGGTGAAAACATGATACTCTTCCCATCTAAGTGGTTAAAATCATGAGAATACTGTTGCTAGGCAACTAAAAATATGAACAACAAGCATAAGCTAGTTAAGGATAACAATTTCACTAGCTAGTGAAACACACCTGGCTGTTAATTAATTATACACACAATATAAAAGAACAGTGACCACAGTCAAAACTGTCAGGAGTATCAATATTAGCCTCAGAGGTATTGGTAATTATTATGAAAAGACTCTGTAAGACAGAAATTACACTATTATAGCACAAACTGTAACTTTATGAGCTCCGTCATATTGAAAAACACGATGTCAGGAAAGTGTGACTTTCAAAGCAGGAAAAACTAGATCACAACATTTAACACAGATTTGACTGAAAATTTAAACTAATAAATGTTTAGACTTTTATTGTATTTTGAACAGTCACAGCGTTTAGGCAAAACTGTTTGACTTGTAACTTATCTTTCTATGTTTTCAACCGGTATCATATTTATTACACTTGTTATTCTGTAAAGAAAGATAAATCAAATTTCCTACAAATATTTTAGTCAAGAAAGTATTAAGGCTCTATGGTCCATTTAAGAAACAGCGACCAGATGTGGATGTTAAGTAGAGGAGTTTAATTTCAATATTTTAATTGTTGGTCTACAAAGACATGACAATTGTTTGCGTTTGAACAGAGGAATACTGTTGCTACCTTGGGCACCCAGAGACAGGTGGTTGTAAGGCGAGGATTTGGGGGGGGGGGTTTGAAGTTGGAGAAGTGGAGAAGAGCAGTCTAAAAGGATAACATCTGTATGCATGAAGCTTCAATACAACCCATTTACATTTTCCTGTGTTTTGTGCCTGGCTGTATCTTTCTAAGAATTTCAAGGGAAGAAAATTGTACAAACTAACAAAAATATAAGCACTGATATCTAAGGTGGATCTAGTCCTAATTTCTAAATTTTATTACTTTTTAAGTATCAGCAGTGGCACAGTGATGCAGTCCAAAGTCCAAAGACCTCCAGACTAGGTCAACTAGCTACACTAAATTGCCCATCGGTGTGAATGGTTGTTCATCTGTGTTAGCCCTGTGATAGATGGGTGACCTGAGCAGGGTGTATTCCGCCTCTCACCCAAAGTCAACTGGGCTTGGCTCCAGCTTCCCCTGTGATCATGATGGATAAGCGGGATGGATGGATGGATGGATGGATGGATAAGCGGTATGGATGGATGATGGATGGATAAGCGGTATGGATGGATGGATGAGCGGTATGGATGGATGGATACAAGTACCAGCATTTGACATTGGCAAATGTCAGATATGGCAAATGGTCGAGAACTCTGACTCTGTTGCATCCTTACTATAAAGCACATGATTTTTCTCTTGAATTCAGCAGTCTTTCCTCTCATTCTTTCAAGAGCTTCATACAACTAACAAAACTCACTAAATTCTAGCTTCTCACTAGAAATGTTTAAGACAAACACTTCAGACCTCATATTTTATTTATAATGTAAATATTGACTTCCCATGCATTAATTTTCATCTCAGCAACAATAAAATTCTATAAAACAAGTAGACCTCGGCGCCAACGGCGATGTCTCCACCGCCAGCGAGTCCAGTCCTTCTTTGTTACTAATCTGTATGCCTGAAATACTCTTAAATTATACTTCAAACATTTCAGACCTTGCTGTGACCTTGACCCTGATTCAGTTCCTCTGCTGGTTACAAATATAATTCCGTGTAAATCATAAAAACCTAATGCATATACCAAACTATGAAGGTCATTATGAAACTAAAATAATTGGGCAAAGATTATTTGAAAGTAAAAAATAGAGATGCTACATCCATACCATAATTTATATTAAATTCATTCTCTAGATTACACTATGTGAGAGGCACAGGGTGAAGGTTAAAGCATGCTCTCTTTCACAATCTTACAGTATTCAACTAATTAGCAAACATTCTCATTAAAGAAATAGAGGAACGGGAATCGATATTCGCCTCGGCCTGCAGGCCTGCGTGAGACGCCCTCCTCCTGGGGTGATCTCTTTAGCCACCGTCTCGCACATCGATTTCCCCCACCATGGCTTTCATCACATTTCACCCTCAGTTTCCTCTCAGCCTACATAAAAAAATAAAGCCACTGCATGCTGCCTTGCTGATATATGAACCATGTACACAGAGAGATCAGGCCTGATTTATAAATGCAGTACTGAGTAGAAAGGAAGGTGTAAAACTGATATTGAGGTTGATATAGTGGAGGTAATTTATGAGCTTTTTCATGAATTCAGATCAAGCCTTGTCTAGAGACAACTTGCCCTGTCATTCAAGATTCTTCATTGAAATCTATATGCAGGGTGTTTTATGTTAGACTGAGCCTAATGAAGCAGAGAGAGAAAGGGGGGGCCGTAAAAAGAGCCTCAATGATTGGCAGACTTACAGATGTTACTGGACACATAAAAGGACAACACTTACAAAGGAAAAATCATAAATTGAAACATTTTAATGAACTTTACACTGCAAAAATTCATGTCATTTCTACAGTAAAATACTGTGAAATCCATTCAGTGCTTTGCAACAGCTGTAGCTCGACACGGGAACTTGCTTTGTCAATATTCCAAAACATTAAATATAAAAATAAATGGATAAAAAAAGTTGGTATCATTCCTTACTTAATAAAAATTGTTCCTGTTGGCAAACTGCTGTGAAATAAGAGAAGCAAAACACTTTGGGATGTGCAGTTACTGGAAAATAATCAATTTCGGTGTGGTAATAGCAACTCCGCTTCACAATGAGCCGCATCACACCAACCTGTTATTGATTATTTTCCCTCTAACATCATGTTGTGTTTTATTCCTACCTTATTAAAGCATCTGATATAAATTCATTATGAGTACAGAATATGTGAGAAGCCCTACTGACATCATGTGCAACAAAAAACAACACGTATCATATGAAATGCACAACTATACAAAATATTATGTCTTAAAATGACCAAACAGACAGATGTATATGTATATGAATGTGTGTTTGATTTGGAATACATCACAATTCAGTCGCCCCCCCCCCTTTTGGTAAACATGACAGTCATGTTGAGAACGCAGTGGTTCTCTTCTGGAGTGTCTGATATGACCAGAGGAAAATCCTTTAAACACAACTCCCTGTCCCTGCCTTTCCCCCATGTTCATTCCTTCAGTAAATACCTGATCAGTCACAAATGAGTGTATATAGAACAACACCTCAGCACATCTATACAGCAGGATCATTTCTGATACAGTAGTGGCATTGACAGGCGGCGATCGTGTGTCCCCCTTCTCCCAGTCTCTGTCTTTGTGTCTCTCACTCTCCTCTCACCATTTCTCCTTCTCCACCCCTTGCTGCGCTCTGCTTCTCTGTCTCTGTCCTTTAAACCTACGCAGTGACAGCTCCGTTTGATGAGAACTGGGCCTGACTGCTCGTCTCGATGAGATTGTGCACCTGTTTTTGGCGGCGAGTCAGCAGCAGCGGAGGCAGATTGACACCAGCACAGCTGCATGTGGGCCAATTTCACAGCGACACAAAACAGGGCTGGTAACACTCAAGAATATAAGCAGGGATTGGGATATTTCTGTGCTTGACTAATATTTTTCAGACTCTCTTCCTCCACATACACACCCTCACTTCACACCTAAAGCATTCATAACTGGGGGATATGAAGAATTACAGAAGGATCAATTTAGGAACGTGAACACATGACTGTAAATATTCTGTCTCTGGAGCTCTCTCTCTCTCAGACACACACACACACACACATACACCCAATCTCATATGCAGCGGTGCCTTGGGGATTTGTCAGAGGGCAGTGCGGTCTCCCTCTGGTGACCCCTACTCTCAATTACACAGAGATTACTCAGCAGCCTCGGCCGTGGCTTGTCAGCCTCTATAAATCTACAGGCGACACAATTACGTTCACTCCAACCTGCTAATACCATCAAGCACTGCCTGCTCCCTCACAGAGGAGAGGCTGCCATCATTTAATACACACTCTGACAGGATGGGAGGAGTGTGTGTGTGTGTGTGTGTGTGTGTGTGTGTGTGTATATTTGTGAGAGTGAGAGTGAAGGAGTGAGAGAGGGATGAGACATACATACAGATGGAGCACTGCTCACTCGGCTGCTCATGAAAAACCTACTTATTTTCTAAGGACTGATAATGACATCAAATCGCTTCTCAGGCAAAATCAGCCATCTCGCTGCGAGCTAATAGTGACATATTACCGATTAACAATAAACGTGTTGCCATGTTAAGCAAACTATTATATGCCCTCAACACTAATACAGTGTTACAGCTGTCTATAGCATCTATGTGTTATTAATTCTTTTCTATTTTTTAACCAGCTACTGGCCGAGTAATTAGGCGCCCTCGCTGCCTCCGCTCCACTCGAACCTTGGTGCCAAAGCTGACACACACTGAGTCAAAGAACTGAGTCAGTCACAGCTTGAGATCTGGAGCAGGAAAGCGGACAGATCCGTCATCTCGCTCTCTCGGCTCCGTGCCCAGGTAACGGCGCAGTAAGTGTAGGCCTGAGCGAAGAAAGCTGGAGAAGATGAACTGAACGAGACAAAATGCTCACGACGCACAACAGGCAAATTTAAAGAAGCCTACTGTTCATTAGCATGGTTTTGTAAATAATAGCTCTAATTTAACTGTGTGACAAGAAACTTTGACAATTTACACAAATTCAATAATTCACCATATATGGAAATGATACAGCTGAAGATGAAATGATATGACGACCTGCAAGTCACAGCATCTTTCAGAGCGCAGTTTTGCCTCCTCAATAACACTCCATTATTCACAAGCGCCTGTCTGACAATCTGCGAGCTGTGACCCATTATACACACTCCCACCTCCTCCTCCTCCTCGTCCTTCCTTTCTTTCTTCCACGAGGGCTGAGTGACGATAGCCTGCATTACCCCCAATGGTCCAGAATTCTCCTCCGAGTGATCCCCCTGAGGTTTCAGACAAAGAGGCCAGATTTTTAACAAGTCTGCTTCTCCCAGCTCTCTGCTGACGAGGAGATCCATTCGCATCTCCACTGCACTGGCTTTCACACTGCATGACACCTAACCGTGCTCTCTCGCACTCCTGTTCATCTCCATCCCTCTCCATGTCTCTGTCTCTGCTGTCCTCTCTTACTTGTCCATCTCTCTCTCTCTCTATCCTCTCTTCAACTCTCCCATTCTTTCTCTTCCTTATGATCCTTTCACCACACCTGGACAACCCACACTGAGCCGCCAGACCCGTCATTTCTGCTTATTTTCTGTTCTGCTCTGCTCCATCGCTAGCATTCAGACCATAACAAAAGTCGTCAAATCTAATACGTAAATACGTAACATTTTTAAAGCAATGTTATACTATAGTGCCAATACACTATACGAACATACACGGATATGTGTCAGGATTTTTTACCCGATTATCAAGCAGGTCATCCTAGAAACTCAAAATCTAAAGCATTTTAAAATTAAACACATTTTCAATATTTTAATGTCAAGATTATAATGTCATTAACTTTGAGATACCAAGTCATAAGTTCAAGAAACTCACATTATTTTCAGAGATTATATCATTACTGCTGTTATACACTGCCCGGCCAAAAAAAAGTCACCATTTGGTTAAATTTGGTTAAGCAAATACATAAGTGCCTTTGATTGGATAATTACTGCAGTGACTAATGTGTTTCAGCTGGGAACAATTCTTTTAACCCTAACTGATGCAGTGAGTAGC
>JAOTRR010000051.1:11297559-11307681 GCA_028570945.1 Gogo arcuatus
GAGAGAGAGAGAGAGAGAGAGAGAGAGAGAGAGAGAGAGAGAGAGAGCATTAGCATTATAAAATGTGTTAATACTGCACAGGAAAAGTAAACATGATGGAAAATTTCAAAAGGTGTCTCACCCTAAATACATAGTAATATATGGGATTACATGATTTTAGTGCAGGTGGAATATAATTAACTGAAATTAGATTTAATTACATTACCAGAGTTGGGCACACATATTAAGACAAGAGATGCACAATGTTTACTGTATCTTCAAATTAATTCCTCCTGAATCATTCATAACCTTAAAAAAATAAAATAAAAATTAATTTTTTTTAAAACCTCAGTTCCATCTAAAATGTAATCACCATCATTTTTTCCAATGAGAAACGGCTTTCACTACTGTTAATGACACAATAAAGACAAAGGCTATTAATGAAGATTTCTTTCCTGGCACTTCTTATTACTTGTGAAAACTTGTTACTAGGACTGCACTGCGGTGGAGGAGACAAGGTCGACAGATTGATTTTCTCCTAAATGGCTTTGTAATGCTCTCTTGAACTTGAAGCTGTGGCTGAAAAACTATACCAACAAAAGTCCTCAGCTGTACAAATCCAATGTGGTGGTTTGAGGTAAAAAAACAGAAAAACATCTGAACTCTGCAAACATCTGCTTCAAATACCACTCATAGTGTCTGTATCTGACATTCATCCAAATCTGTTTTTTTTTTTCTTAACAACACAACTCTAATGTGGTGCAGTTTACTAGTTCTGAATGAACATGAATGGCTGTGCAACACATTTTTATAATAACATATTAGTCATACTGGTATTTGTCCAGTCTTCAACTGAACCTGTGTCTAGTATAGCCTCATGTTACTGTTCAGCATGTTGTGCATTCTGAGATGCTTTTCTGATCATCACGGTTGTAAAGAGTGGTTATTTGAGTTATTTGAGTCAGATCAAACCAGTCTGGTCATTCTCCTCCGACCTCCTCTTCAACAAGGCATTTCTGCCTGCAGACTTGCCTCTCACTGGATGTTTTTTGTTTTTCACACCATTCTGTGTAAACTCTAGAGGCTGTTGCATGTGAAAATCGCAGGAGTTCAGCAATTTCTGAAATAAGTAGTTTATCAAACCAGTCTGTCAAACCAGTCTGATGTTTGATGTGAACATTAAGTGAAGTGTTCCATACTAGTATTAAAATGTGAACAAAATCCACACCGTATGAATTGGGAAACAACCCATACTGCCCATTTATAATTAGCATCCTCGGTTCATCACTTCCCCGTCAGATTCATCACCAGCATCTGTATCTGTGCAACACCATTTATATTTGTTTTTTATTTATTTATAAAGGCATGATGATGAAGTGATTTGTTACTGTCTTTCTAATCTGTTGACTGTTTTATTGTCAGTTTCATTGCTTAGTAGAATAACAAAATGAAATATATTGTGATAGTGCTTTTATGCTTTAGATTTCCTGTCACTTGCCCCATTTGGTTGAATCTATATTTTTATTACATTCATTATCACTCCCTGATGGTACGTTCAGACCAAACGCGGCAAGAGTGTCAAAGCAACCAAAGTTGTTAATTTTCGAGCAGTGGCATGATCGTTGGTGGTGGCATGATCGTCTTGGGTGGTGGGGACATTAGAATAAGGTTGAAGTCCAGATAACTGTATGATAATGAGCTATGATGCAGTTCGGCGGCAACCAATTTAGAATTTAGAAGTGCTCTGCTCTAAAGAATATTAGAGAACACAACCGTGTAAATTTTGGTTCCATTCAAACAGGAAGAGAAATTAATAACTGCTGTGGCGGCTTTCCTCATTATTTATGACGTGTCCCTGTTTGCAACACTATTTATAAGCAACATTTTTACTCCAGAACACTCGTTTTCAAGCAGGAATGCAATTCATTGGCTCAAAACAGCACCAATTTAAGCAATTACAGTAATTAGCCACTAAACTTCAAACAGGACCACAGTTACATTAATGTATGTAGGCTACATACAAAGTAATGTTAACGTTAATTAAAGACCAAGGCTAGTAAACGTGTCCTATAAACTGCACGCTGAAATTTGACTTAGCACTTAGCACAAAAGTCAACACAAAGGTCACACCACACAAATGGCTTTTAATTAGTTTGTCATTAGTTTATTTTCTTACCAAACACAATCATAATTGTTCATTATTTATCTTCATCAACTGATTTCTTACCTTCACATTTAAAAGATTTCATGACGTTAACTGATCAGTCGGCACAAAAATACCTGTTGACGTGTGTTTGCTTTGTGGCACCTTTACAAAAAGGTTGCAAGACAAAGCATTCTGAACAAACTTGTAGCCGCCTATTTCATCTACGCTACAGAGCGTAAACGAACTTCGGCAGCATCGTTAGCAGGGCAGCCAGAGCGAATTTTGACGATCTCGCCAAGCTTGGTCTGAAAACACCGTAAGTGTACTTTGATGACAGATTTCTAGCCTTTGCCAGAGAGTTCTTGTCATCACAAAATGTGATCACAGAGAGCTAATCTGGCTGCATCCTTCAAGATTCTGAAGCTTACAGGCAGATAAGTGCACAAAAATATCAGGAGCTCTGTACATTATGGGTCTGGGTAAGTTTACGATTAGAACAACCTTGATTCAGAGAAATGTCTGTATCACTGTTTTTGGGGAAACCTTACAATTTAGCAAATATTCCTGCCTTCACCAAATGAATAAATAAAAATAAAATCTAGAATACAATGCCTCAGAATGCCATACACTACCTACCTGTCAGCAGTTTCTAACACAAACTGGCAAACCTGCCTCAAATGCTCACTTCCTTGCAGAGTCCGCCTTTATAACAAGTTCCTAAAGCTCTGGATTAGCTGAGTGACAGGTCAAGTCCCAAGCCTCTGAAGCCTTCCTAAGCCATTCCTTTCATTAGCTGAGCTTGGACAAAGAAGCAATCACTTAGCAGGACTGGGGAAAAGGTTAGACTCGGATTTGTTTCAATGTCCACACCACTTATTTGAGGAAAGATTTGTGCTTTTCAGTCGTGTCAATATTGCTAAAGGTTCGTGCTATTATTCCAGTACAAATACAAATCTGGACTTAACGAAGCAGACAAGTAAGGACACTAATTAGCTATCTTGGGACATATGTGAAATGTCTTTATTTAAGAGAGACCAAGGGAATTTTTACAGTTGACCCAAATACTTGAGTCTGAGTCTGTACCTGGGATTGATTTTTGGGCTCGTCTGGGGAAAGCGCAGTCATCTCAGGTTTGTTTTCACTCAGAGTTCAGAGTTCTGAACCACAGATCGATCACACACACACGCACACACACGCACACTATATTGATTGGCAATATTGATTTTCAAAAATACTGCTACATTCAACTCAAGGTCATAACCTGTAATTGCCAACCTCCAACCAGTAAAAGCCAAAGAAAACACCCACTCAATGTGAAATTCCTACTCATCAACTTGGGTTAGTTTTCTCAACTATGAGTTTCCTCCTCGTTGATGGAGTGACTTCAAATCAACATGGCTGCACACAGCATCAGAAATAAACAAAGTAGTCCTTCTTACCTTTAAATGAGTTATACTGTATTCACAATATTTGTATATATCAACAAACACAATCGTCACTTGTTAAATCTACAACACTGACTACGCAGTTCATTGTTTGAGGAGGAAAATATACGTCACAGATAGCTGGCCAGCATGCTGCTAACAAAAGATGAACAAGGATGCACCCGTGTTTTTTTCCGCCCCCACGTTGTATGTCAAAATCATCAAAGTAATTAATAATGTTATTGCAACCTGCAAATTACTTGCAATTACAAGGCAAGTCGAGGGCGGTGCAGTGGTTAGCTCTGTCGCCTCACAGCAAGAAGGTTCTGGGTTCGAACCTCAGGGTCTTTCTGTGTGGAGTTTGCGTGGTCTCCTTGTGCCTGTGTGGGTTTCCTCCGGGTGCTCTGGTTTCCTCCCACAGTATAAAGACATGTGGATTAGGTCAACTGGCTACTCTAAATTGCCCATAGGTGTGAATGTGAGTGTGAATGGATGTTCGTCTCTGTGTTAGCCCTCAGACAGATTGGTGACCTGCCCAGGGTGTACCCCGCCTCTCACCGGAAGTCACCTGGGATTAGCTCCAGCTTCAATCGCAACCCTGACGGATAAGTGGTATAGATAATGGATGGATGGTCGAAGTCGAATGCAGCACAAGTTTTCTATACCTCACTCGGCTTTAAAAAAATAATAAAATAAATAATTCACACTTGAACACTTTAACTAACCAAACTCTTGGGTGTGAACAAAAACGCTCAAATGAGAAAACCAAAACACACATGGCTTGTGTGAGCTAGAGTAACACAAAGCATAGCTCAATAACCAAAATCTAATAGACCAGTTAGTCTAATAAACCTGAGGTGAGGGATTGAAACAAATATGCAGGTTGGCTTCATGATTTACTGTATGTCCATTCCCAGCCTTCATTGGTACCCACTTGTAGTATACTGTATATCCATACTAAAACTCTGTTGCATGACACTAAAAAAAAAAGACATTAAATCAACACTAAGATATTAAAATATTAAAAGGAGACACCACAGTTTCAGCACTACAGCATTACACCATCAAAAGGTACTTCAGTGAAAGTCATAATCCACTGATGAATCTTTTCTTCAGTTTCACTGCCTCCAGGAGGTACGTATGAGTGACCTGACTGGCTCATAAAAGTATCTGGATTTCTTTACCACACCAGCGCTCAGCAGTTGCTGACAAACTGCTCTCGATTTTTGCTGAGACTTCCTCTTGGCGGTTACGCGGTGTTTTATTCCCCTCGTCTCTGCCTCCCTGCAGCCTTATGCTCAGTTGTCTTACTAGCCTGATGATGGCCATGGCTGAGAACAGGGCAGTGTGCCAGCTGCTAGCAGGTCCTGTTCGTCACACGTGCCCCAGCCCCTTCGACAGCCGAGTCAGTCGGTGCCAGTGCTCATAAAAAAATTTAAAAAACGTGCACACAAGCATGCGCTCAAACACACACACAAACTGTTCAAGCTTGCAGCACACGCATTCGTGTTTTACTCTTACTCAGCGTAACTAGCTTCAGGTAGTGTCTTATAGCAAGTCTGCGGTGGAAACGTCTTAAATAACACTTGCTGTGTAGGTTATAAAAGCGTTAAACACAGAAGGTAGTTTTTCTCACTTTATGTGCATTATGTAAATAATAAAGAAAAAAATGTGCTTTTCAGAAGGCTTGCAAAATTTCCTGCTGGAATCTTGATTCAATTAAATTGACTTTTGAAATAAAAATACTTCATTTCAAAATGTGTTCCAGTCATTTGCTTGCTTTATGGAAAAAAAAGTTTCTTTTTTTTTTTTCGACATGCTACCATTATGAATTTCATGCAAACTTTACGCATGGTTTGTTTTGTTTGCCTTCCTTGACTTTTCCATCACCTACTAATAAACATGAAGAAAACAGAAGACAGAATGTACAGATGACTGATTCACGTCTCAGCTCATTTCCACAGTCGGATTAATCTCCGCAGTTAACATTTAAAGATGACAGAGCAGAAACAATTCAACTAATTATCGAACTGAAAGAAGCTGGCCTTTGTTTTCACTCAAATACAGACCTTGTGTTAAAGCAAGAAATGAAACCAAGAAAGTTCTTATCTCCAAGAGAGGAACTACGAGAGAGCAGGGGCTGGCGGTTTCCGCTTTCTCTGCAGCGAGCCAATCATCACCCCGCTTCCCCAACCTCCAAAATATGATGCAAAATTACAGGAGGTAAGGGAAACTATATATAAAATTCTATTGTAATCATGCCTCCAGCTTGAGACACACAACATTGGACTTTATGTATGTTTCTGAGCTGTCAGTGGAGGAGAGAGGATAGAAGTAGCCTTTCTTTGTAAAGTTTAACGCAAAAAGTGAACAAATAATGTATTCTTGATCAAACTTTGTAATAATAAATACAACTATAATGATAAATAGTGCAGTATAATTGTGCACATATACAGAGTGCAGTATAAGACAATACAAATATTATATTACAATATATTATCATACATCAATCTTCATTTTCCTTCTCCTCAGTGCAGCTGTTCCACTCCACCATTGCCCTGATTTTCAGACTGTTTTGTCTTATTGGCTTGTTTAGAGAGAGACGTTGTGCACAATTGCATTATTTCTCCTGTCAAAAAAAAAAATCCTTTTGTTTTTTTCAGACTTCAGACTGATTAAATGAATGTTTGCACAATTTTGTAAGATATACAGTAACTGATAACCTGTGACTTTATACAATGCAATTAGCCTTTTTTAATTACTCTGTAAGAAGCAAAACACAACAGTGCGTGCTGTTATAGAAAAATAATCAATGATGGCATAGTGATGTTATCACACCTCAGCATTTTATTCATCTTAAACCATAGCAATTTGCCAAGAACTACAATTTTAATATTGATTAAAGAACTACGCACATTTTATTTGTTTACAGTCACATTTAATGTTGTGGAATATCCATAAAACAAGTCGTTCCCTCACCATCATCTCGAGTGAAGTTGGTAAGACAAAAAAAGAAAGAAAAAAATGCAGCTTATTATGTGTGGCAGTGGGGGGCGTGGTCGAGCATCCGCTGTGGGCGGCAAGGAGTCTGGTAGAACCGGCAGGTAACACGTGATGAGTTTAACCGGTGCTTGATCACTGGCAATTTACTTTTGAATGTGTTTTCTGTGTCCTTTCAGATCGAAGCCGGTAATCAGGGAGCGAGAGCTGAGCTACCCGATGCCGTGTTTGTGTGCACGTGGGTGTGAAAAACGAAGAAAAAAGTCACTGAAAAGTGAAATTAAAGAAAAATAAAAACGCACCTTGAGTTGTCAAGCCTGTCTCCCTGTTCCTCATTCCCTGAACTGTTAGAGTGTTACATCATGTTACTAAGAAACTAGAAAATGCAAAGCCATGAAGATTTTCCTGCATCTGAAAACTCACTAGCTACATTTACATGGACCCTAATAATCCATTAACAATCAGATTCAAGCTCAAACAGAATGAAATATCCCATACAGATTGAGAATTTAATCTGATTGAAAGAGGTGGTGTAGACCTCTGAAAAATATTAGCCATGTAAATGCTCAGTCGGATTGCCTTCTACACCTGTAACCTTCAGCGCATGTTCAGTTCGCCTTCGCACAGTGATGATGTAGTGACGCTTTATCTTTACGGAGCAGAGTATGCCAGCTATGCGGGATTGTACACGTTAGAAATTCTATTCCGATTGTACACTTGGGACAAATAAACACACACATCTATCCGTTCACTTTTATGTAAATGGTTTGTTCGGGATCACTGATTGGAATGAATTCGTTCTGAATGTAGAAAACGTGTGCATGTAAACGTAGCTATTGACTGTTACCAAGAACTTACACTTCCAAAAATAGGAAATAAACGTCTCCTCACAATAATCTTCACCATATCAACAATTATACACAGTTTTAAATCAGTTTAAGTGGTGTGTCCAGCATAAAATGGTCCTGTGCAAGTTGTTACTTTAGAAAAAAATAACGTATTAGGATGAGTGCATTAATATAAACCTGTGATTTGAATTATAGCCAGAATTAGTGTCAGACTCAACAATCAGAACCTAAGAATTCAACATTGCTGCAGTATAAAAACATACAGAAGTAACATACAACCAAATCAATCGAGTACATAGTGTTAGTATCTGATTTGGGTGATACATAACACACTTAGAAGCTAATTATAACATATATTTCTCTTCAGTAAGCACTTTATCCTGGTCAGGGTCTCTGTGGATCTAGAGCCTATCCTGGGAACACTGGGTGTGAGACAGGAAAGCACAAATACATGCCAGTTCATTGCTAGGCACCAAACACACATTCACACCAAGGGATAAATTAGACACCAATCCACCTACCAGCAAGTTTTTGGGAGGAAACTGGGAACCCTGAAGTTGTGACAATGCTACCTGCTCGACCTGCATCCCTCCCTGTCTTTATAACATTTCTAAAAACTTTATAACATTTTAATACTTTATAACGGTCCTAGAATTCAGATACCATAGTATATTCGTATGAAACCCTGTCTTACAGATGTCCTTTTGCTTTTATCTCACATTGTCCTGGAGCATTATCTATTATGTGCTGTTTTGTTGCATAAGGTGCTACTGGGCCTGTTCATTTTAACTGTGCAAGTAAAGCAAAAGAAATTACAAAAGAACAGAAATAAACACTTTGCCAAAATGGAACATCTGATATCCAATACCTGTTTTTTCTTTGTCTAACAACATTTGTGTTCCACACACCGAGTACAGTCACACTCTAGTGCACACACATCCGCCACACATGGCTGGTGAACACAGATTCCTGTCTGAAGATGATGTAATGTTCTCCTCAGTCATTCCACACTGCAAGCCGGAGGCAGTGCTGCATTGCCCAAGGCTTAAAACTAGGCCAGCCCCATTACAATACATTACACAGTGCAAAGAGAAAGATGGAGTGCTACATATATGCAGTCATTCACTCACTGTCCATTTCTTCCCTTTCTCTTTCTTCCTCTCAGTGACTCTCTGCTCTAATATCTAGCTCTATTTGCCCCCACCCTTGCAAATCGGCTGAAATGGAACGTTGCACAAACAAATATTTGCTCTGGACCTGCAAACCCGAGGGACGATGAGGTGGAGGAGGCTGCCGTGTGTGTGAATGTGTGTGGAAATGGGTAGAAGGAGGGAGGGAGGACCAATGAGACAACGAATCTGAATGGGAGTGTGAGACAGAGACTGAAACATTGCACAAGAATTTCAAATGCCACTACGTACACACAGGGTATATTTAAGAGTATGAACAGTGCAGGAACACTGATATGTACACCGTGTGTGTGTGTGTGTGTGTGTGTGTGTGTGTGTGTGTGTGTGTGTGTGTGGGGCAGAGGGAACGGGACAGAGGAAGCAGGAGGGAGTGAGTCAGGCCAGGGAGCAGCTGTGTGAAGTCTCATCTTTCAGCAGTGATTGTTTCCACTGGGAGCACTGGGAGCATGTCCAGGGCCGACTGGAGGAGGGGAAGGGGAAAAAATGGGTGGAGACACGACAAGAAGTCAAGACTGAAGACGGCTGTTGCTTTTTCCTTTTGTTGTTTAATTCCTTTACCTTCCACTACATTACCCCTTCTTTATTTTTGTATTTCTTCTCTCTCAATTATATACATATGTACTATACACTACATATTATACAAAATATAATCTATATTATACAAGGGATGGATGGATATATAGTGATAGAATCAGACAGACAGACAGATACATAGATACAAAGGATGGATGGACAGACAGACAGATACCTAAGCATACAGAGACAGACGGACATAAAGACAGAGACAGACGGACATAAAGACAGATGGACGGACAGACAGTGATGGAAGGATGGACAGACAGACAGAGATGGAAGGCTGGACAGACAGACAGACAGACAGAGATGGAAGGATGGACAGACAGACAGACAGACAGACAGACAGACAGAAACAGAAGGATGGACAGACAGACAGACAGACAGAGGTGGAAGGCTGGACAGACAGCCAGACAGCCAGACAGCCAGACAGCAGGCTGGACAGACAGACAGACAGACAGACAGACAGACAGACAGACAGACAGACAGAGATGGAAGGCTGGACAGACAGACAGACGGAGATGGAAGGATGGACAGACAGACAGAGACAGAAGGATAGACAGACAGACAGAGATGGAAGGATGGACGGACAGACAGACAGACAGACAGACAGAGACGGAAGGATGGACAGACAGACAGACGGAAGGCTGGACAGACAGACAGACAGAGATGGAAGGCTGGACAGACAGACGGACAGAGACAGAGATGGAAGGCTGGACAGACAGACAGACAGAAGGCTGGACAGACAGACAGACAGAGACAGAGATGGAAGGCTGGACAGACAGACAGACAGACAGACAGAGATGGAAGGCTGGACAGACAGACAGACAGACAGACAGACAGAGATGGAAGGATGGACAGACAGACAGAGACAGAAGGATAGACAGACAGACAGAGATGGAAGGATGAACAGACAGACAGACAGACAGACAGACAGACAGACAGACAGACAGACAGACAGA
>JAOTRR010000051.1:11309191-11324910 GCA_028570945.1 Gogo arcuatus
TGTGTGTGTGTGTGTGTGTGTGTGTGAGAGAGAGAGAGAGAGAGAGAGAGAGACGACAGTCGGCACAGGACAGGTCAGGATGGTAGCAGCAGCGAGAATACACACTAAGTCTAGTAAAACATCTCCAGGCGTTATTTCTTACAGCTGAATTGAAGTTCAGCACTGTAGCACATCTGCATATGTTCTTCAGGTGGAAAAAGGAAGGCAGACCACAGAGACATAAAACCTTTAAAGGCTTTAATACACACCACACCAGAACCAGCAAGTGTTTAATACACACCACACCAGAACCAGCAGTAATGAGAATGTGGTCACAACGTGGAAAATTACAATTAGCACCATTCTAAACATATGCAGCACCACATACAAGTACTACAGAGATGGAGGATTTCTTCCTTATCTCATCTCAGGGAAGGTTTTTTTTTTTTTGCACACCTTTGTCTTGCTGATTCGAGATCTAGATCTTGACCTTGACTTCTGCAGAGCTGCTTTGTGTCGATGTCTGTTGTGAGAAAAGCTATACAAATAAAATTAAATTGAATGCTCCGTTTAACACTTTGCTGAAAAATCAAAGTGAAATTAATTTGAACAAATTGTATGATTTTAAAATTATGCTTTAAATTTAGCAAACATTCAGATTTTAGCAGATGATTTCAACTAAGTTGTTTATTTAATTAACCTTTTCAGGGTATTAAACAAAAGAGCAAGTTGTAAACATTATAAAGTACTTGAGACTGTTTTTGGGTCACGAATAAAAAATAAAAAAGGTGAACAAAATCTCAGACATGCAGCAACAACCCTATCTGAGCTGGCCCAGAATCTGGCACCACCAGATTTTTATTTAACATTCTCCGAGTAGCCCTTTGAAGTAATTCAATATTTTATCTTGATGAAATGCAAAGTCGCTGCCGTTTACTGACCTCTCAAACCTGAAGCACTCGTCTTATTACGCTCATTAAATATAATCACCTGTTTTACCTCAGACAACTGTGCCCATCAGCTAAGAATCTAACTACCATCACATCCTGGCTGGTGTGGTGAATTAACAGCAGCGTACACTTGGTATGCCATCTGGATCATCAACCTGCCTAATTCTTGAAAATATATTTGGCGTGAGTGGCCAATTATTTGAATTTTACTTATTCACTACCTATAGTGCAGTAGACACCTGATACAGGTGTGTAACAGAAACATTATATGAGATATGAGGAAGATCTGGTCTAACACACACCTTCACACACACACACACACACACACAGACACTCAGTGGGCTTGGTTGTGTAGCAAAGTGTGGTGCTGGACACAAGGTCTGCTGACAGCTGTCTCCTGACAGAAGGCCATTGTTTATTCAGTTGCGTATATGCAGAAGCACTTCAGGGTTAAAGCACTGATTGAATACATACACAGGCTACAGCACCAGAGATGGCACGACACTGTTCTGTATTCATGACAGACAGAGGAGGGAACAAAACACACACACACACACACACACACACACACACACACACACTTAGATTTCTAGTGGGGTTGTTGAAGCAGGACTAAATATGAGTTTATGCAGACGTACACATTGAAAATGTGATGACAGAAAAACAGGACTCAGTTTTCACAGCAGTGATGCTGACACCTGCAATTCTAAGCTTAAAGGAAAAATCCACCCCCAACAACATGCATATTAATCTTTATAATTAACACATGATCTTTACTGACATCCCAGATTTATTCTGTAATGAAATTCTGAGTTGACAAATTGGCCTATTTTTCAGTTTGGTTACGTTTCCGACATTGCCGTTTGATTACATGCTGATCGTGGTGCCAGTGGGATTTAGCCCTCGCGTCACTGCTACCTAAAGACAGCGATGCAGCAGCGCTTTAGTGCTTCAGTCTGTCCAGCTCTCTCATCTTATCATCTGTGTACTCTAGTCAAATAGCTCAAGTTTCAAAGCTTCAACTTCCATGAAAATACCGCTTCAGACGCCATCACACTCACCATCTTGTATCTCGTTAACTAGCAAGCTGAGTCTCGGCACGACCGCGACATAGAGCCACATTGCATTCTGGGACTTTGTATTCAACAACTTTGGATTTGCTGTCTCCACTACTTATACACTGGATTTCTCATTAAAGGGGCCGCCTCATCCTTCCCAGAAGCCTCTGCGCCAAGTAGCGAGTCGCCATTTGCGCATCCATGGATATTCCACTGTTTGAAAAACAATTTGCAACAATCCGGCAACATCCTCAGCCATAGATCATAACTTGTAACATGAAATTGAAGATATTTTTGTCAAAGTAGTTATATTTTAAATTATTACAATCAATCTATTCCGTTTTCGTATGGTTATTCCACTGTAATGGACCAAAACCGGCCTCGGTCGTCTCGCAGGAGGCCACGAAGGAAAGAAAATATCAGGCATATTATTCTCAAAACATCCATGTATGACACGTAGATGAAGAACAAGCTCGAGATGGATTTCGAAGGGATCACTAACAGGGAATTTTCAGAAGTTTTGCTGCACCGAAAGCTAGCAGAGTAGCAGTCATGTGATTTCGAACTGAATAACGAACTAAATTCTGGGAAAGGTGAGTCGCCCCCTTTAATATGACATTGAACATCACTGGAAAACAGTAAGCAAGAGATTGTTGAGATTTTTTTTTCTCCTATTGTACAACCCCATTGTTACTGAGCTAGCAATGTCCTCCTGTGATGGCACACTACTTCTAAATTCTCACATGAATAATGAAAAAAACAGCACCGAGAAACATATTAGTCCATCATAAATATTTCAATATAAATATATTTAATGTATTTCAGGGTCGGATTTTCCTTTAAGGAATCAACGTTTACTACTGCCCTGTTCAAGAGCAAAAGAAGAAATGAGAGCTAAAAATAGGAGGAAAAAAAGTGGCAGAGGCCTCTTGAGGCTTTCAGATAGAAAAGCTATCAATTATTGACAACTGAATGCCTAGGACTAGCAGCATTTAAAATACAATCCATAGAGGACACCGTAGAGCACAGGCATCCTAATTCATCCACATGACTTTCCTAATGCCATGCTATCAGCTCCACGTCTCTGTAATGGTGGCTTGGGGATGCACTATTGATGATTAGCTGCTGCGCTTTCATTGGCCTGGGTCTGCTGTCCAGCTGCCGCCTGTGGAGACTAATATGATGGTTAACATGGACTCACTCAGTGAGGAGTGAGGAGCACAGAGCAGTGTGTTAAGTGGCAGCGAGGAGAGAACACCAGGGAGGGGGAGACGGGATGCTCGTCCCGAACTCGTCCCCAGAGAGCAGAGTCTTGTCTGGGCAGCTAAGCGTATCCACCCACGCCCTCCCTGTGAGAACGGATGCCTCAGAGAACTCTAATGCTGAATAATTCCATCTGCAGCAGGAGGGTATTAGCATGCAGAGCTGCACAACACCGCCATCTACTGGCAGAGGCAGGAAGGCTTCATGCATGGACCTTGAGGTCTGAATTTTGGCTCTTCTTTTCAAAAACGTTTTTGGTTTCCCAAAGAACCTTTTGATTGATTGAAGGTTCTCAGCCTTTCTGCAGCCATGGTCTCCTTTCAGACCAAGAGTTTCCAGAACAATAGGCCAAATATGTACCAGTGTAATTTATTCAAGCCATTTTATTCCTGAACATTTTATTCTTCTCACTCAGATGTACATTTGAATTAAAAAAAAGTATCATATTACCATCACCTCATGGTTGCATTAAAATTGCAATTAGATTAAACATTATTTATACTTGTTTTTAGGTGCTGACCTTTAGATTAACCCCTTTCTTTTTTAAGCAACCAGTCAAAAACCAGTACCAATACGTTCTGCGGGTGGAAATGCTTTGTTAATGAGAGAGCTCAGAAGTAAATGGCCAGACTGAGACTTTAAGCAGACGGAATAGTGTATAGGAACTCAAAAAACATGGAAATAAACAGAAAATCATCTCAGAATGAACAAGACATAAATCCTCAAGGTGGATGTGCCACAACAGAAGAAAGTCACATCAGGTTCCACTCCTGTCAGACAAGAACAGGAATCTGAGGCTGCAGTGGGCACTGGCTCACACAAACCGGACAGGTGAAGATTAGGTGATGTTTTTCCCCAATGTTTTTCCCCATCTGTCCAGCTTCGGTCAGTCAGTTTCACTGTAGCCTCACTGTTCGTAGCTGACAGAAGTGGAACCTCATGTGAACATAATGATCAAACAAACAATTCTTGGTAGATGATCTAGTAATTCCCTGTCACAAGTAGAGCACTTATGGTTTTGCAGTCCTTATTTGTGCAAGCTTCTAAAATCCACAAGGTCACAGTGTGTCCTATTTCTCTAATTGGGGTTTAAAAAGCTCCCTCTAGTCACCCTTAATGCTCCGTATAGCTAAGCTGATGGACTTGATGCAGATTCAGGAGCGGTCTCTGACCTAAAACTAATAGCGGCTTGATAGCGAAGAGCAACTCATAGCCATAAGTGTTCTTTTGGGTCGTTTTAAAACTCACTCACAGCTTTGTGGTGTTGTTTCTCCCTTATTTCTTCAGTAGACTCACCTGTTTTAAGTGCTTTTCATGTGGTCATGTAGTAATGCGGGAAATAGCGGTGCTCTGTTTTATGTAATATATGGTGTCCATGTGCAAACTCTAACCAAACTGCACTGAGAAATGAACCACATTTCAATACTATTTTTTGTGCAGCCCTAGTCATGAAGTGCTCATTTTTACACTGTTATGTCCTTGAGGATTCACACACTGCAGGTCAGCAAAACAAAAACGCAACCAAAGTGTAGATTTGGAAGGACAGCAGGGTTTAGAGTTAACAATATGTACATGTGTGTGTGTTTTTGGGTGTGAATAAGAACCTGAGTGTAGCAGCTCCTGCTCCATCACACCACATCCCAGCACCTCCAGCCAGTCTCCCTGAAAACGGACCTCCATTTCAAAGGAAGGATGCGTGAAGGGGAAGTAGCACTCCACCCAGCGGATCTCCAGCTCTGCAGCATGGCAGAAAAAAGCAAAAACAAAGACAGAGATGAAGGTGGCTCTCGGTCGAGAAAGACAAAGCCAAAGTGTGAATGCTGAGAGACTGCTACCTTCCCCGAAGAGGTGCCTGATGAGCTGTGTGAGGGTGTGTTTCAGGTTGAACTCCACCAGCTTCACGGCCTCCAGAGTGTGAGTCTCCTGCTTCTGCGGTGTGCGTCGACCGCTGTGCTCAAAGAGTGACAGATCCTCGCCGTTCTCCACTCGTGCAAACAACTGTCCAACATCAAAGATAAGACTTGAAACTTGGGCTGCATGATGTATCCTTTGTTAATCATCATTAGATCCACAGTGCTGCGAATTCTCGAATCTGATTGGTCACAAAGTGTTGATTAATATTCTCGAGCAGTAGCTACAACTGTTGTTCCCACTGCAAGCGAAATCACAGGTCTATATGAATGCGTTTATTGTTTACACTAACCTGATGATTTGATTTAAAATGACTTACAAATGAGACAGGATACAACTGAGCAACTGAGGGTTAAGGACCAACAGCTTGGTGAGGCTGGGATTTGAACTCAACCTTCCAATTACGTTAACTACTGAGCTACCACTGTGCACTGTTCTAATACATTATTGTTTCTATAGTAACAACTAATCCACAGGGACACAAATTTTAAAAGGTGTTAACAACGAAAATGCCTAATCCTTGATATATTGAAGTTTCTGAAAGGAGGTATTATTTCAAATTTATGGAAGGAGTCTCCAGTGTTACTTCTTTGTAACAGTCAAAGTTAATGCTGAGGTTTTATACCATAACAAATCTTTTTATTATTGATAACAGAAACTTGTTTCCCCAGACATTACACAAGATAACAGTAGGCGGGTTTGCATTGTAGTTTTGCGCAAAATAGAGGTGATTTAAAAAAATAAAATAAAAAAAATTAGACAAAACACAATTGCAAATAGTCGGAGTTTCCACTGAGTGATGTTATGTGATTAAAGCTAGGTTTTCTCCTCTTGTGATCATCGTCCCACTTAAACATGGCGACGGATCTCCAAGACCCGATAACTGTTGGCTCAGTGATTTTCGTTGGTTTTGTTCCTCTTCATGTCAGGTCATGTGACTTAAATGCAAAAAGTGTTTCCATTTCAATTTTACGAAATATTGCTTTGTTGAATTGTCTGAAACACCACCTCATGTGAGCGTATAAATTGTTTTTGCGATATTTGAGTTTTTTCAAAATCCATGTGTTTCCATTACTCAATTTCAAATTGCGCATTAAATAGGTTAACAGAAACCCGCCTAATAACTGTAACAATAAATGGATCAATAGTATGACGTGTTGTTCTTTAATAAATGTAAAATTGTTAGTGTTGGTAAAATGTTGTAGTATAAGAGCAATAAAAAAACACTACAGGATGTGTCCTTATTGGAAAAATCAACTTCCGGGTGGTCATCTTGCACCACCCTGACCTTTTCCTATAACAGCACTCCATGTCATGCTTTAGTCCTTACTGACCACTGGTCAGTCTTTGCACGTTATACATATCATTTGTAGTAATGGGCTCTGCGACAATTATGAGTGCTGTGGTAAATTGTGGTAAATCATTGACACAATTAAGAAAACATGAAATTTGAGTCAAATTATATTAAAAAAAAAAAAAAAAAATCATGCTCCTGATGGGCGCAACAGATAAGAGTTTGCCAAATTGCTAGGATTCAAACTCGCAATTTCCTGGTAATGTCACTAGCCAATCATGGGTGTCTGAGAGCTCATGTACAGTATGTGTAAGAGGGCAGATTGCCTCCGATTTCCTCCGTGTGTGTTACACTGCTCGGTCACGCTGCATGTGCAGCAGCTCGGTGCCTGTCTTCACGTCTCAGAGGAAGCACGTGTTAGCCTTCACCTTCTCCAGTTGGTAGCTGTCATATGATAGAGAAGAGCTGGCTGGTGGGGGGGAGTTGGGCAAAAAATGGGGGAAACAACTCAATATCATGGGACCACCAGTTTGTTTTAATATATTGCAAAACACACAGGCATACATCCGTAATATGCTATTTGTATTTTTATGATTCCCATTTATATCACCTCATTTCAAGTTCTGATTTTAAGAACTAAAGTTAGTTTTCGCTACTGTGCACAGTTACAAAGATGTAGTGAAAGTGTGAACCTAATCAAGAGGTGTAAATCTCTGAGCAGGAACTTTCTCATAAACCAATATTTTTCCAAAAGCTTTCAGAGCGTTGATTTGTTTGCAGAGCCAAAGAAGGTCTACACTATGTTTTAATGACTTCACATTTCAGTGATAAAAGAAAGTACATGGAGGGTGCACTTATCATGTAAGGAATAAAACATGTCTAGGGGTCCTATAGGAAAATACTCAATGACCCTGTCCAATTTTTTTTATTAAAGAATATATGTTATACTTGCTTTTTATCTATATACAGTTTAAGGTTAATGTTGCAGAATGTCTGCAAAATAAGTCAGCTCGTAATGATAAGAAAACGCATCCAAAATTCATCCATCCTGAGAAGTTTCCCATGTTGGAAAATTTGGGGTCAGAGTTTTACCTTTACCTCTGATGGTTACAAAGCGCTGATACTGGAGACTCCTTCCAACATATTAAATAAACATCTCTTCTGAGAAAACTTCATCATATTAATGATTACAAACCTTTTTATCCTTTAATGTGAAGCATGTGTCAGACACATGATGCAAGTTGGTACTGTACAAATGATAACCGCAACTACTGTCCAGATCAGAATCAAGAATTGAATAGTGCTGTAACATAAATCTCTTTATCTAACATGTTCTACACATTTAATATGATGGCTGATTGAAGACCAAATGCACATAAATAACAAATTCTAAATTTTCCTCAATTACACCAAAGGAATTCGGGAAATCAGATGCCGTGTCCTGACCTCATGGTTGGTAAAAAGTCGCACTCCTTCCATCTGGTGGAAGACGGGATAGTGACTTGCGTCGATCTCGTCCCTCCTGTAGACGTCCCCAGCTACCAGGAAGCGATCGAGCCCGGCGCGTACCAGCTCCCTCTGGTGGGCAGAGGTGTGCGCCCGCAGCATGTGTGTCTGGTTCAGGTAGTAGTTGTCACCCTTTTTTCGGCTCGGGTGGTCTTTGGGAATGAGCAGGCTGTCAAAGTTCTGTTCCACTGTCACCACTGGGCTGAGGTTATCATGGACGGAGAAGAGTGGCGTGCCTGTGCGGCTTGTGTAGGAACCGTAAAAATGCTCTTTTATCCGTTCTTTAATGATCCACAGTGGATGATGCGTCTGGTTGTGAAGCACTCGGCCCACCATGGACAGGATTTTAGCAGTCACGTTGGTCATATCATCTCTTGGGTAGACGTGGTGGAAAATTTCCACCGATTCGTGGCTGATTTGCGGGTGGGGGGAGGAGATGTGTGTGGACAGGCAGTGTCTCTGAGATAGTGTAGAGGTACTGGACCTGAGGCAGGTGACTGGCCATCGGTAGGCGATGGGTTCTAGGAGTTTAAGGTGGGACAGAGATTTGTGAATGCTTCTACAGTAAGGCCTCATGGCTGGGGAGTGAACCTGTGAAGGAAAATAGGAATTCAATTTGAACTTTTATATGTAACTTTTATAAAATTGTGTTTTGAGACCAATGGAAAAGAACACAGCATCATATTACAGAGTAATATTTTTAAATTGTAATACATGTCTGAGCAAAATACATAAAGATGATTAGAACAAAATTTGTTTACTGACAAACTTGCTTTATTATTCAAGTCTGCTTTGGAGTAAGCACAATTTGTCTGGTGTGTGTTTACATATTGAATTAAACATATTACAGTAAATAATAGATGGAATAAATATTACAGTAAATAATAAATGGATTAAATAGCAGCAGTGGGTTTATTAAATAGTAAATCGAACCAGTTTCAGTTCATTTACGAGTTTTACGAGTTACGAACTTTAGTTCAAAGCAGCATTATCTCTTACTTGAGAAAGCTGAACGTTAGCAGTGATCCTACAATAGAACTATTAACATCAATCATGTTAAAAAGATGTATAATAAACACTTGTGCAAGAAATGCACTTGTGAAATATCTCATTAGCTTTTGAATTTGAGTAAAATCCAGCAAATTCTTCCATAATTCTCAAACCCCCTCCTTCATAAAGAAATGGGAATGTGAGAGAAACACACCGTCGACCCTACCTTTTCTTTTTATTTATTCTTTTCTTTTACAAATTACATTGCTCTGACTATGAAGACACATTTTGTGTGTTACTGGGAGTCAAATTCCATCAAGCCACATTTAAATTAAGACTGTATGCACTATTTTAGTCTTTTTCGCTATCTTGACATGCTGCACTGGTGTAGGAGCTCAGCAATAAAAATGGACATCCACCTCCGCTAGTTCCTAGACAACACTCAGTGACTGACTCAGTGGAACAACAGAAGAAAACAAACACAAAAATATGCTGAAACAGTGAGTGAATATGGCTTTAGCAGTCTTGAATTATAAATCTAGAACGAAAAAAAATTTAGGTGGTCAAGGCTTGGGGGCACAGAAAATTCATGTCTATTTGGGGTCTCTTGCTTAAAAGTTTGGGAACGCCTATTGTAGATATTTCGACCAAATCCCCTGAGTATTAGGGACTGTGAAACAATTATGCATCTAAAAAAGTAATGCAAAAAAATTCTCTCATCTCCAAATGCCATCTGATAGTTGATTGAAGAATAGATGTGAATCAGATGTGGCTCCTTCTTGGCTCGAACAAAACCCTGCAGCCACACTGGCCCTTTGAGGATATGATTGGACACCACTGCAGTAATGTCATTATGCAGCCGTTCATTTTGCACCAACGAACAAATATTCTCAAATTGAAACGTGGATATTGCCACCAATTATGGTTCCACGTATCTCCATGCCTTGTGCAAATCCAGTCTTTGTTGGCCCCATACTAATCTCTTTACAAAAGGATAACCTGTTAGTTCAGGCCCCTAAAAAGCCACCTCCACCTGCTACTGCTACGCCTATGGTAGTCACAGTATTCCTGCCTCACTGCAAGAATTTCCTGTGACTTTATACTAAGTAAAGCCATGACTGGCATATTTCAAGCATATTTTGAAGTGACCTATACTTCGCTCATACAAATCAAACTAGTTCCTCCAGGATGGAGCACCAGGGGGTGCCTGACTCATCAAATGCTGCTTTCTGATCTAAAGATGGAGGCAGAGTAAATGAAGCTGCGAGAGGACTAATGGATGCACACCAGGAGAGCAATTCCACACACTCAGAACAGAAAAATGGAGAAACACTTGCTGAAATGGTTGTCATTGCCGGCAGGCACAAATTACACATTATAGAGAGAGATTTAATATCCATCATGCTTCATATACAGGTGAAGGGGAGTGTAAATCAATCTGGGCTGGAGATAAAAAAAAAAAAAAAAAAAAAAAAGCAAAACATTTTATCGAATCAGTGATGTACTTATCCACACTCACTGTTAGTTTCTCTGCCTGTCTCACTCCGTTCATTCTTTGGGTCATATCAGGTACAGGTAATCCTGTTTGTGTCGTCATCTCTTTCACTCTGGTAGCCTATTTCTCCTCACTTGTTTTTTAATCTGAGTTTGTAAGGTAGCAGGTTTTACCCAAACTGAACAGACAATCGAGACGTATGTAGTTTATAGCACAGCCACATTTATCCTTCCCTCTCAGCAATATTTTATGGGACGGAAAGACACAGCAGACTAACTTGTCACTTAAAACCTCTCGAGCACACAACATGGTTCACATAGGCAAACTTTAAAATATACATTGACACACACCGTTACAGCAAAGAGTGATGTGAAAACTGTGAGCCACAAAGGCAAAAGTGTGTTGCATTGCAGTGGCATTGCAGCACAGCAGGTTACGTCTGGGATCCTCTGAGCAGTGAGCCACTTCTTCCCTTTTTTATTTTATTTTTTTTTTTTTTTTATTTTACAGCCCCACCAATGCTGCAAATCAAATTAAATGGGACAAGGTGCTCTGCTCTCTTATGCAATGGACGCAAGATCACAGGAAAGATGCTTACATATGCTTAATGTGGAATGCTCGAAGCAATATACATGCGCACAGAAGAATTTCAGGCTCTCGACCTGTCACACACACATACATCACACTCATTCTGCAAGGTTTATGAGTGAGGGAAGGGCTGCTCATCCTCTGCTCTCTTGCAGTAATATGAGGAAAATACACTGCTTCTTCACGGTCCTTATACGCATCATGTCACATCTCAGCGCAGACACTGACATGAAGCCTTGTCAGAGAAAATGACAAATCTAAACTGTCTATACTGGTGTGTGTTTGTGTTCAAGTCGACAGGTTACCTGGTTCAGCTTTCATATGCAGACAAATGAAAATAAAAATCAACATAAAAAAAGTGTCTTAGTAATGTTCTGGGCCACCACAAGCCACCAGAACAGCTTAAAAAGGCACATTGGCATCAATTCTACAAGTCTCTGGAAATGTACAGGGGCAATGCACTCCATTGTTCCAAAAGTTTCCCTCAGTTTAGACGATGGTGGTAGAGTACACGGTCTAATATGTCACTCAAAAAAGTCTCCAGATGCCGTTCAATTGGGTTGATGTATGGTGATTGCGAAGGTCATAACATATGATTTACATCATTTTCATCCTCATCAAACCATTGATGACCAGTGAGTCCTGTGGATGAGGGTGGAGTCATCCTGGAAGAGATCACACCCATCAGGAGAGAAATGTTTCATCATAGGGTAAAAGTGACCATTGAGAAGTGAGAGAACTTTATATTGACTTTGTATTGCAAATAACGCTTCCCACGAAGAGGACAAGTCATGTCAGCAAAATGTCCCCATAGCATAACAACTTGTTAGTAACTATTTACTCCATATAAGCACTGATAAGCAGATATTATTTGGGTGGTGATTCATTTTCTGCACAGCAGTGACACTGACATACTAGTGTGTGGGGTTCGAGTTACAAGTGTTTCTCCACCGCTTTCTTAAGCGCACTTGCCTTGTTAGTCCACCGTGTTGGTGTTCAGTCAGAGAACTCATTTTCAGCTTGTGGATTGCTTTTTCAACCCAGCAGATATACCCCTAGCAACACTGCTAGGGGTACACGTCTTCCAGCGCCACATATACCACCATGTCAGTGTCACTGCTGTGCTGAGAATGACTCAGCATCCAAATTATATCTGGTCAGTGGTGCTCCTGTAGTGGTTTCTTTTCAATGTTGGGTCACACTGTCCACAGCAACAGATGTCTTATAGTCAGTCCATGAGTTAGATCGTAGATCTACCTGATAAAGTGGTAATTGAGTGTAAATGGAGAAAAAAAGGGAGGGGAGTTAGCAAGTTTAGCTTATCCTTATGTTTAACTATTATTGCCAATTCATTCCAGTTATACTGCAGCTCACTGAACATGGCAATACATGCTCTCATTTGTGCTTAAGCGCTAACAAGGTGTTGTTGTTTCTGTTTCCCCAGCATGGCACATGGTTTGTGACCTGTCAAGGGGCTATTTTAATTTTTGTCAGATCTGTGCAAATATTAAGTCTACTATACAAACAAGTCAGATCATAATGCATGAGAGTCATACCTTAATCTCCCAGACTCATTTCTATTAGAAAAAGCCATTTTTATTTGAATTCTACTTTCCTGCTCTCGACCCATGGGCTGACCAAACACACTATCATGGCCAGTTCAGGTTCTCACTCAGGACGGTTGCAATTTATCAGTTATGCATTTAAGACATGGCTTAAAATTGAGTCAGAATAATTATTGCAGCTATGCCTTTCAGTTTAGCTGAAAAAAAAAAAAAAAAAAAAGCCAAATCAGATCCTGGTCACGGTTGTGGAGGCCCCCTGGGTTGTCACTTTGGACAACAGTGTTTTTCCCACCAGAAAGGGTTCCAAGTAGATCACTTATTGGAGGCTAAGAACCCTTATTTATCCAATTAACCCTTAAATAACCCTTGAAGTGCTCTTTTTTTTTTTTAAAAATGAGTGAAACCCAGGAATACCAGGGCACTTGAACATTAAAAAGGATCACATGCTCATTCATTCATAGGGGGCATTGTAGAATAGCCAACTGGCATACAGACGTTTTTTAGGAAAGGGGAGGAAGTTTGAGTATCCAGAGGAACCTCACATGGACATAGGAAGAACAGGCCAGTATGCACAGACAGTAACCAGAGCTCAGGACTGAACCCCTGGACTTTGGAGCTGTGAGACAGCAACACTTCCTTCTGCATCAACGTGCCATGAAAGACAAGAAAATGAACTTTGGTAAGCGGTTTCTGACTTTGTAATATTTATTTGTACTAACTGGAACGCACTTTTAGGTCTTTCCGTCTAAACACCAGGAGAGAAATGTTTGGATGCACTGCATCACTGAACTGAATCTGCCTTTTCCCTTTTGGAGTGCATTATTCAAATGCAAATTAAAATTGTTTCACTGGGTGATCAGATGGGAACATACCACAAAAATGAGGACCAAATTGCACAGCCAGCTTTGAATCCAAGTAAATGGGAACATTTGCACAGGTTTTTCTGACTTGTGGTATCACTGGTGGAGTTTCTTAACAGTGAATTTGTATGACATCCAGACATCTTTTTTAACAGGAAAAAGACTTCAGAAAGTAGTTAGAAGTTAGAAGTATTTGGTCCCAGGACAAAAAAATTAAAGAACGTGATTGTACGTCACGTCTTTCCTAACAGTTGGTTGCACAGACTAATACGTTCACTATTCACTGCTGCTGGGATGTTGACTAGTCGGGGAAGTAGAAAAAAGCTCTGCTGATGGACATGAGCTTCCATGCTGCGCACTCACAGTTCCCGAATCAACGATTTGAGCCACCAGGTCATCCACATTTAACGTTTTAAATTTTAAAACGACCACATTTTAAAAATTGGCACTTCCTTAAATAATTGAATTTGATAAAAAGACATTATTTTGCACAGTTTTGCACAGATTGATTTCTTTTCGTTATAAACATTGCAGCCTGACATACCACGAAGCTTGAAATGTAATTTGTAGCCTGGGTGTGGTATAAGAGCCTAAAATAGTGATGTCCTCAATCAGTTTTTGTTTCAACTATAGAATGGTTTGACTACTTTTTTGAATTTGTTATCAACTAGTATTCAAGATCCTGTCCAATTTTAGTCCACTCTTTCCTCTGACTGGGTATGAAATTCAGCCAGAGATCCTGGGTGTCTATTTTGGTGTTTCACGTTCTGCTTCGAATAATCCCATACATTTATCCCATTATTTATAGACCTGTCGAACCAGTAATGCACTGCTGTTGGTGGATGTGAACCCCCCCAGGACGTTTTTTATATTACCAGAAGAGTACTTTTTGATTAGCTGGATTTTGGATTCAGATCAAACACACACTCGTCCACAAAAATGTTGTTTGAGTCCCTGATTTTGAATTGCATGAAGGTAGCTCATCTTATACACATGTACTAGTCAAATGTTTAGCCTTGATCATAAGCTCAGAGAGATGTGGACATGTCAGGAAGCCTTTAGCACAGCAGTGCTCCTCATATCAATGTCTCTTTTTTCCTCTCAGTCCTCAAATGTACTTGCAGGTTGCAGCAGCTCCATCACCTCAAAGTTAACGTGGATCCTAATACGGCTGCTTATCCAGGTGTGTTATTGCAATTGTGGAGCAATTTCTCAGTTACGTACAACGCATAAGACAGAGGTCGATATCTAAGCAGCTCAATTACTACAGCTACAGCAAGAAAAACCTGCTTCTTAAACAAATCAATTTGGAGATAAAATGTCAGGCAGCTTTTGCTTAAAGCAGCAATATTGTGTACAAATGCCTTTGTGCTGTAGCCTACAATTATATGATTTTTTTTAATGGACATCAAAAACACTGCTCCAGTTACATTCATGTCTGTGACTTTTCCCAGAAGTTAATAAAGATGGTCCCGCTGTGCACGGAGCCTTGAAAGTTCAAAGGTGATAGTCCACCTGGTAGAGCTCAGCATGGATATGGCAGAAACTTCTATTTTTACCTCTGCCATCCCCATGAGCCCTAAGAAGACTATAAACCAGCAAAGTCAAACTCTAAAGCAGTGAGAGGATACACATGCACTGTATTAATATCACGCTGAGGATTTCTCCCTGCAGATCTGAAAATGTGTGGGAGCCGTGAGAGAACTGAGGGTCGTCTGAAGCTGCTCTCAATGGTGTTGTGTATTCATGTGAAACAGCCCAGTGCTGTCCTCCCCCCTCTCCCCCTCTCTCACTCTCCCCATCTCTCCATCTCTCTTTTCTGCAGGCTGACACACAGCTTTGAAGCTGAAACGATATCACTGTAGCACTGTGATACACTGCAGAACCATCATGAGTTCGCAGACTATACACACAGACACTTTTAAAATTCTTCAGAATTTACAGTACAACTATAATCCAAAGCCACTTACAAGTCAGGTGAAATCCAAACTACACAGCTGTTCAAGGAAAACTCTGAGCTCAAGGTCAGTATCTGCTACATCAGTCGTGTAGGCTACTAGCAATTAGCACAGACAAAAAACACGTTCACCATATTTCCCTGCAGAAAAGAACAGAAAACATACTTAGCCAAAACTCACTCATAAGCAAAACTAAGGATAACACAACAAACTTCACCTGAGAGAGAGAGAGAGATTCATAGATAAGAATAGATAGATAGATAGATAGATAGACAGACAGACAGACAGACAGACAGACAGAC
>JAOTRR010000051.1:11340124-11354266 GCA_028570945.1 Gogo arcuatus
AACAAACAGAGGCGAAAACATAACCTCCTCCAACAAAGTTGGCGGAGGTAATAATGGCTGTTTCACATGGACTTGTATGACAAACACACCACGTAATCTAATGGATCAAAATGTAATTTAACAAAGAAAAAAAAACAACTATTGTTTAAATGGTCCAGATGTCTGTTAGGAGATGTTTATTTCACCTTTATGGAGGGAGTCTCCAGTGTCAGTGCTTTGTAACAGTCAGTAAAGCTGTTTTCTGCCATTGGAAATCCAAGGAAGGAGGAAGTTGCGTTTTGTTGTTTCTCGGTAATAAGCCTCATTTTTTTTGTCTAACTAATGTGATAACAGAAACTAACTACTAACAGTAGATCTAACTATAAATGGATAAAAAAAAACATTTTTTAACAAAGAAAATTTTTAATTGTTGAAAAAGATTTGTTCTGAATAAAAGACTCAAGAACGTACAGTTATTTGAAAATGATCAACTTCAAGCTGGTAACAGAAACTATGGTAACATATCACACCACCCTGACACAAAACACACAGCACTTTCTGATGTGTTTTGTTCCTTACTTATCAGTTGGTCAGAGTTATTTTTCTTATTCAAGTCAATGGAATGTCGCTGTTTCTAAGAGAGTCAGGTGGGAGTGTTTTCTGTAGAGTATCTCCCAACATAGCAGAGGACTGTTTTAAAGTAGCTCGCCCATTCAAGTTTAAATTATACTATGTGACAAGGTTGGAGATGAGTCATACAGGCACTCCACTTTAAACAAAGTCTGAGTAAAATTCAAAAGGCTCTTACTCATGTAATAGCCTACCTATAATGTAAAACCTTTGAGTAAAGATATCTGCCATTATCTTCCTTGGATAAGGTGACATTGAAAACATCATCTCGCCTATCATTTGTTCTTGTTTACTACCCCACCTGCATTGTTAAATGGACAGTTGGTATTTCTCTGAAGCACTTCTAATGAAGCAAAAAAAGACCTAAATCGTGGGTAATGTATATCCTGAAGGAGAAGACAACACTGCTGCTAGAGCCAACAACCTTGGAAGTGAGGAATGTTTGGAAATGATTCAACTTGAACAATCGATTTTAGGAAGGCAAGGCAGAACGTTTTGTCAATTTTTTCTAGCTCACCGAATAAATTCAGGAGGTGCGATGGGGCAGGATTTAGGACTGTCAGATGTCTTTTCCCTGATGTACATGATTCAGGTGCTTTTTCTTAGGGTTCCTGGGCTGCTAGAATCTGGATTAATTACCTGCTTCTTGGACTAATCTGCTGATAATAGAAGAAACATCTGCTGAAACAAGCAAAAGTAGCAGCCTTGAGCTATTCTCCATCCTTCCTGCTTCCACAGGGAGCAAGGGTGTGAGAGAGGTGTTTCCCCACCATAAGGCTGGCGATGCAGTGTGGCAGGACCCTCGTCATGGCTGTCATGCCAGAGATAGAGATTCAGTGGGAAGGTTCAAGCAGCCGAGAGAGATTGGGAACATACCGTCCGTTTCAGCCCACACTTCATCACCCACCGGCTAAACACAGGAAATGAAGAGCCACCAAGCCTGAAGGAAGCCTGGCCCAAGAAGCCGTGCTGGGATTTTGGCCAGTCCAAAAGGTGCCACTCCTCATGGCTGACACCCTGTTTCTACGGCAACACAGGGGAGTGCCACCAGCGCCCACACGCTCAACGGTATCTCGGTTGCTTCTGCCAAAGTTACGCACTGCTCCCACGCAAAAAAAATAAAAAATTCCTGCGGCCTGCTTCGTCACCACCCATGTATCCTTATTTGGTGCACTTTTTTGAATAACATAAAATTGTGTATGTTTCTTGGAAATCCAAAGATGATAATACTATAATGCACTAAACGCTACTCAGCAGGAAGGACTAAACACCAATATAAATCAATGCCAGAAGGTTTTAGTGAGATCCCACTTTAATTTAGTTTTCCATTGAAACTGTGATGTTGACTGTGATGTCATATAAAGTAGTGTCTCAGCTGGTCAACTGGGGATAAAAACACAATAAAAGGGTTTTATGGAATGGAGGCCCAGAGCAGCCGTTGGAACACTGAGTAAGAGTCACAAGCGACAATATAAACAAGGTAAACCTTTATGAGCGTCCAGAAAATGTGTGGACGCCGCATGGACCTTGCCTGCCTCGACCCACGTGTTCAGTTTGCCTCTTCTATGTGTGTGTGGTCCTTTTCTATCCAGTAGCATCAGTGCCAGTCACTTCCTGCGGCTCCCGTGGGCCAAACACATTCTATTTGTTTAGCTGGCTCCATCTGTACCACACAAACAGCCATGCTGATGAAACAAGAGTAGCATGACAGCCATGAGACTTACAAATAAACCCGGCCATTTCTCAGATGTCATGCAGGACAGCTGTCATGCCTGCGCTGCACTGTTCTTGTGGTGGTCCTCATTACGTTTTGATATGTTATTTCTAACCCTACGTGGAGACTCGCACAGTGCTGCGAAAAGATTTGACTCACTATTTCTTTCAGCAAGCTTAAAAGAAAGCAGAGTTGTTGAGTCCACAAACCTTCAGAGTGTACAAACCAACTCCTCCTCCCCTGGACACAAACAGCCAAGCTCAACAGAAGTCAGGTTCTGAGAAGTTCTCTTCATCGGTTATACACCGCTACACTGACTTCGCTTCACTTTTGGTAGTTCACCTAGCCATTTTCACCAAAAATCCAACAGTCAGTCATCGTCAGCCCAGTGAAGATCAAAGTATCAGTGCTGTGGTGCGTCAGCAAGTCTGCAAAGGTTCTCTTTGTTTCATGTGAGGCTTCAAAGCCAAACAGCAGGGAAGACCAACGTAGACTTTAAGGGTTAAGGCTAATTTAGCTTATTAGAGAGGCGATGATACCCAACTCTTGAAACAGTACACTTCCTACACACACTTCCTGCTTCATTATAGAGTCAGTGAGGCAAGACTAATGAATAGTTGAGTGCAAAAGTTTGCATCCTTTTTTTTTTTTTTTTTTTAAACCAAAAAAGACATTTAGTGTGTTTTATGTTGGGGTTTTTTTCCATTATCACAAGTGACAAAAATGATCAAAATAATGAAACACAGTTTCCATTTCCCTCTCTCAGTATAATATAAATATTCTCTAATAACTTAAAATATCTGTACTTTGGACAAATTTCGCCTGTTCTTATTAATATCACTTTTCCCTTTTTTTCTAAACTATTTTCTGTTCATATACCTTACATTTTTGATAATTGTCCTGTTTCTTTTTTTTCTTGGAATTATTTTTATTAGCAACTAAATTCCAAAACAGACATTTTGTCACCTTTCCCCCCATTCAGAAACCAAGAAGAACATCAATTTTTGCAATCAACTGTCTTTCATTCAAGACTTCCTGCTTCCATTCAAGACTTTTTGGAAAAGGAAAGGTGAAGCCACGCAGAAATACCTGCAAGACTTGGAGAGCCGTGTGTGAGACTGTGTTTGAAGAAGTGGTGGGCGGGATCACACTGGCAAAGATCCCGGACCTGTGCTCATGGAAGCGTGTGATTGGAGGAGATGGCAGCCCCAGGCCTCAAGGTGGTTTTAGTCTTTATAAATGTTGGCAAATTTTACGTGTATCCTAACAAAGTCTAATTTATGTTCCATTAACTTCCAGTTACTAACTGAATGAATGACGATTTTACCAGAGTGGTAAGGTGTCAAGTGAATAAAGCTAATCAATGAATGTAAGTGGTGTGGTTTGAAATGTACAAAATAACCCAATAAATGAGATTTTGGCAATACTTTGATCAGGTGTCTACATGCAATAATATGGTAATTATGCCAATTATATTATGGGGTCATTACTTCAGTGTACAGGTCTACATTAGACAGTAATCAGATTTATCCAAGTAGTGTCACTACTAAATTTTTTTTTTCCCCAGTAGCAAGGTAGCATTACTGCTTTTTCATCAGTAACTAGTAAGTAGTTTACTAATCAATTACTAATTTAATCAACCAATTTTTTAAAGAAGCATTGATGCATTATGTGCAGTATTTCTTGTTGTTTCATTGGAAGCACCAATGACTTCAGGTTCCTGGCTGTTTTTGAGTCACTTGTTAAATATTTAGTACGGAGTATATAAATTTTGCATTTTTCTTCCACTTTCATGTCAGTAAATGGGAATTAACTGCAGGTAGGAACTAAAGTTGCAAGCAGGGAACTAAAGTTGCAAGCAGGGAACTGAAAAAACATCGGACCACACAGTAGGCTTGTGAGATCAGTATACAATATAGCTTCAGCCAATCATGCCTCCTATCATGGAATGGGGGAAAAGAAGGGGGCATGGCCAGAAATATATATCATTTCTCATGTATATGTTATGTCATTACAGCAAAGGAAAATACTGGAAGCTGGTTACAAGTCAGCTGGAGCTGCTAGTCACTAGCATTAGCATATAGTCATTTTGGTGTTGGTGATGATGATGATGATGATGATGATGATGATGAAGTACCCATCAAAAATGCTGGTCAGAAATGCTGCAAAACGCATTCATTATAAAACTGAAATAAAATTACAATCAACGACACGTGATTGTGCTCTATGGAGATATTTACTGAATTCTTATAGAGTGAAATCGCCCTGATAAACATTACGTTGCATTTTCTTAATTTAATTCTCCATTCATGTTTTGCGTTCAGCCGTATGAACGAGGGATGCCGAGACACATCAGAGAAAGATGTTTTGTTGCTCTGCAATGAAATCAGATCACCAGCCATTAAGATTTACAAATAAAAACAGAACTACAAATAGGTGAAAAGGAAACACACATAACGAGATACAAGAAACTTTATTTTTGTCAGTCACAAAATAAGCCGCAGGCACCATGTTTTCCCACAGACATTTAAATCGTTAAAGCGGATAACCACCGCGATAGTTGGAATCTATCAATGATTCCTGAAATTATTGTCAACATTCCCAAGCCTACCACATGGGCCATAGGATTAGTCCAAGCATCAATCATTCAGATTTGTCATTTACTACGAGACACCTCATTTGCATAGAATGGAGCAAAACATTTTTAGTCTCCTCCCCCTTTGGTCTTAAACTGACACTCAACCCTTAACTGTGGCTCCACACAGCTGTTTGCATGAAACAGCAGTCACACCCTGGACAACGGCTTAGACTGGCTGGCTAAAGCAGGTGAGGGTTGCCAACAGGTATGAAACCCTCAGCAAGTTAGGATCTGTCTACCTCGCATGCAAAGACTGGCGACCACCACCTGGTGGTCCAACAGGTAGGAAGACAGACCTAGCAAAGTGCACAGTGAGACACGAGGACACTGTTGGTCATCCACAGCATCTGACCTATCCCCAGCCATCCCCAGCCAGATAGGCCAGGACAAGAGAGTGAGGCTGACGATCTGCGCAACTCTCCCTTACGTTAATCCAAGTCAAGCACAAGTCATGACTTCAATGCAACCTCAAGTCCTATGGCAATGGGCGATTGGTGAAGCAGCAAGTACGGATACACCGGAAGCTATAGTTACAACCCTGCATACAGGTGGCTCAGGGTATTGGGTCACTCTTCACTGGACCAAAGCAGCAGTGGAGTTCGGCAACCCCCTGAGTGTCTGAGCAGCCCTCTTGAGGAATCGCTTTGCTCACCTCCATGGAGGAAGGAGCTAGAAAAGGTGCCTCAAACATATCCTGCTTCATCTCACCCTAGCCAGCACGTCACAGCTGGTGGGGATCCCACTCAGCGGCCGAACCCCAAAGGCACCCACCCACGTGTGTCCCATATGTGGGCGAGACTTCTGGGCCTGGATTGGCCTCACCAGTCACCTCCGGACCCACAGTCACAGATCTTCTACCTGACACTGAAGTCGTGGTCATCATCGACTCCGAACGACGAACATCACATTATCACTCTTAGATTACGTGGTCCATAATGCATCATAACAAGCACTAGTATAAACCTGTGATTTGTCTTTCAGCCAGAACTACTGTCAAAGACGCATGTAGTGAATTCACAATATATTACATGA
Source organism: Gogo arcuatus (assembly GCA_028570945.1). NCBI lineage: Eukaryota > Metazoa > Chordata > Actinopteri > Siluriformes > Anchariidae > Gogo > Gogo arcuatus. Next base: position 11,346,118 of record JAOTRR010000051.1, read on the forward strand.
GGGGTGATTAATTACATCATAAGCCAGCAGCTATAAGCTAACTGATGGAACGTTCTTTTCAGTTCTGTTACAAAAATACAGACAGTAATTATGCAGGAAAGAATGTAATTGCTGTCTTTGTAAGACCCATCAAATGTTATAAACACAATATAAATTATACAAAACATGATCACTTACCAGTGTCCAATAAAACCAGGCAACAACACGACTGTGTGCAGGGCTACTAGTTAGTGCCTACATGCAGTACTTTCACTACTCGCTGTCCTTTCCAGGATCTAATACACACAGACACAGACACACACAGGCCATTTGTTATGATGAATCCCACATGTGCCAAGGCTTTGAGTCTGAAAAAGGAGTCTTCATTTATCATATTCCAGTGATTTACCCTGGCTGGCCCTATTGTTTCACAAAAACATCTGAATTTAATTCAGAAGCTGTCACACCTTTCTGATTCTGTTTTTTAAGAACAGACAACACACCAAGCCCTTCCTGACACCTACAGTTTACAGTCTTAGTTGAAAACGTTTCTACCATACCATTATCCTACCTCAAGCCTAGAACTTTCCAAAGAAAGTTCATTGCATTGTTGGGGGATTCACTACAAACCATAACTCACAGTTGTAATAAAAGCAAAAGTATCTGTCAACAGATTTAGCTTACAGGCCAGGATCAAATCCCCATGTGGATCTGCAGATAAACTTTATTTTTCCGTTAAAGAGCCAAAGAACGTATTCGTTTAATAAAACACTCAGGACTGGAGGGAAAAGCCAGATTTTGAAATGATTGGTATGTTGTATATATTGTTCAGGGCATTGTTTTCCCCATCAACTTATTCACATTTGAAGCATCCAAAAATATATTTTTATGTACCAGACACTGTTCATTAACGCACATTCCTGCTAATTAATAACCTTCCATACAGGCATGTTTGTACAAATCAGCTTACATATGCAGTTAAAACTGTCGACCTGATAGAGATACAAATATATACGCTGACAGTGTGTGGTTTCATCATTAGTTCATTTCTAATACACTAGTGTACAAGAGACGAGCTAACAAAAATGTTTCACTGTCCAATTACCTACAGCCGGCAGAGTTTAACGACGATCTGTCTATACAATGTAATACAACCTTGAAAAGAAAGATTGTCTGTGACTGGTCTTAATGAACCATAGCACAGTACAACAATCAGACCGAAACACTGATGACAACTGACAAAGCAGATTAACACACCAGTCCAGTTAATTAGTCCAAACGAAAAGGCAATTATGAGTATGGGAAAGAAAGCTGATACACACAAGACTCATCTGTCTCTCTGTAAAACACCACACGGGTGCCACCGTGCTTCATCTAAAATAAATCACAAGCAGCTATACATTAAGCTTAAGCCTTGGAATAAACAATACAGTTTCTATTTAATGCAACGCTACTAAATATCTATAGCTATGTTTATATCTACATTAAGTAACTATAAAACAGATAAAATGCGATGTTTATTATCGTAATAAATAAAAATTTATAATCACTGGCAAACTGCTGCATTAGCCTATAAGAGGAAGGAAATGCTTTGGGGCACGATGTTAGAAGAGAATGTTCAACTTCAGAGTGGTAACAGTAACTCAGGCTGCATCACACCACCCTGTCATTGATTAACTTCCTGTAACAGCATACCCCCAAGTGTTTTATTCCCTATAAAAGAGGACAGTTATTCCATTTCTGAACTAAAGTACCTCATGATAAACACATGTACAGAAAACCACACCCAACTCATATCATTCTTCTGCTCTTACATCTCCGTTAACAGGAAGTGAATGGAGAGCTGGCAGGGGGGAATTTCCCATGTTTCATCAGTGAGGAGGCTGCATGGCAGCTGTGCTGGCCTATATTGGCAGATACTGCCTAATACAGAAGACCAGCAGGGCCAGGAAGAGCTTTAAGTAAGCAGATGGAAGAGTCCTGCAGCGTTATGGGCCTAGAGTTGAGTGCTTGCCATATACTACTGAGCTAACGCTAGCAATGTGTTAGCAAACAGCCATGGACAAACGGCATAGCAGTGTGTAATATTATGCATGAAACTGCAATCATATGGTTCCCTATGGGGCGGGGGAGAAAAAAAAGGAATGGTTGATAGATATAGCCAGATACCAGGGATACACAGATCCCATATATACCATACTGATACAATACTGATATTGCAAAAAAAATACATCAGTATATCAAATACCAAGCATTACAAGCAAATATTGGACCTTATCACTAGCACATCAGGACATTCCTATATTTCTACCTGGCTAAGAAAGAAAACTAAGGAAAACTGAAGGAGCAATCAACAGCAGACAAGACAATACGTTCAAGCAGAGAAATTACACTATATGGGTGAAAGTATGTGGACACCCAACCATCACATGTGGTTCTTTCCCCAAACAAAGTTTGAAGTGTACAATTGTACAGGATATCTTTGTATGCTGTAGCATTAAGATTTCCGTTTACTGGAACCAAACCTGCAAGCTCCATGAAGACATGCTTTGCCAAGGCTGGAGTGGAAGAACTTGGCCCCGACCTCAACCCTACTGAACATTTTTGGGAAGAACCGGAACACCGACTGCACCCCAGACCTCACTAATGCTCTCCAAAAACTAGTGGAAAGCCTTCCCAGATGTGTGGAGGTTGTTATAGCAGCAAAGAGTTGATTAAATTTAGAATTGGATGACTTTATTTAAAAAAAAAAAAAAAATTTAAAAAAAATAAAACATTAAAAAAAAAAGGCCAAATGGGTGTGAACATCAGGTGTTGACAAACTTTTTTTCCATATAGTGTATAAGGCCAAAGTAAAATATTAAAGAAAGTTAGCTCATAAAAGTAAGCATATAAATTGCATTACACTAATCATTATAAAAGCAATTATTCTAGGCTGAGAAAGGTCCAGGTTAAGTTCCAACTGTGAAGCTCTGAGCAATTTGATCCTTTCCAACCGCAGGACACCTTCGGCAATTTCTAACAATTAGTGCGCCAGCCAATTTGTCTCTGAGACAGCAATACAAATGGTGCAACTCCAATACGATGTCATTACCAAGAAAATGCTGGCTAATGTGTTTACTTCTACCATGCTACACCTACAAGGAAAAAAAAAAAAGAAAAGAAAAGATGGTTATCAAGGCTCTGGGCTACACAATTAGCCACTTGGGAGTGAGGCTAAATTCCCACTGTAGAGCGTATCAAAGCAAATAATATGCTAATGTTATTGGCTGAGGATCAAATCCCCTCAATGAAAAAGTAGTAGGGGGGGAAAAAAAATTAAAAAAAATCGAGCACAGGTCTGTAGTAAGCGGTAAGCATATTTTTTTAGCAAGCACTGGCAGCAGGAACAGTGTCTTCCTTCAGTACTTTAGTTTGGTTAAATGACAGACATAAAATATGCTCAGCCTGAGGAGATTTTCAGCTTTCTGCTTTACTGGTTTATTTGACAGAATGGGAAGCTTTATCTTCTCTTCATTAGTATGTTCCGTTCATTATTGCTTCATCTGCAGGACACGGTCTCAGTCGAGATCAGCCGGTACCCTCCGGTCTTAATTGGACACGTCGCACATGGTTTCGTCAGCTATTCATATTACTGTTTCTTATTAACTTTTCTCACTTGTTCATTTGTTTGCTAAATCAGTAGGCTCTCCTTCCTGGTCATTAGAAGAACAAAGCGTTAAGACATTTGCTTACAGTGGTCTCCGAGTAAAGCAAAAAAACACTCAGAACAAAAAAGATGGCCACAAATCTCTTTATCCTAGATGAATGCACTGCATATCTCGTACACATGGACATGGAGCTTTTCAACAGACTGATACACAGCCACAGGGCAGAGGGTGAAGATGGACTGGTTTAATTTGAGCTAAGAAACCCAGGTTTGCACTAATAATACTACTGCACTCCCCCAGTGCCTCATGGGGAGTGTTTCTGCTACTGCTGACTCCATTGTGCAAAAAAATCTGGGCTCGTCAAGGCACAAATATGCCACACAGCTGTGTGAGAAGCTGACACTAATGGCTGAGAGATTGACACGTCTCGCCAATCTACCAGTTCTTCCTTATTTCCCCTGAGAGCATTCAGAGAAAGGCCCGGATCATCATGGAGCAATTTTTTGCCACTTCTACCCTAAACACTAGATTTCCCTCTAAACGAATCAAGAACAATATTAGTATGACAGAGAAAAGAAACAAAAATCAATACAATGTTCAATAAAAGAAATGATGACACAAAGGTATACTGGTCTAGAATGCGTAGAGACACCCATGTCCTGTCGAAGAAACCTTTTCTTGTAGTGATGTAGCAAAGATGAGTTTGCATTGTGGGTGTGGCTGACTGTCTGAATCTGACCTAAATCCTTCTAGCCTTCTGTAATGGACGACAGAACAATGAATCATCCATACTACATTCAGCAGAATGACCGGTAATTCACCTCTCACAGGGGACAAGAGAATGTAGGAAGGTATAGAAAATGTGGATCCGTGAGAGAATTTCAAGCTGCAGAATTACGGAGGTACCCATCACCGAGGAAGCATAACACAAGGGACAGAAAACTGTACTGTCTTAAACTTTGGAGAAAGTTCAGTCACCAACTGAAAAGGCCAAGAAAGGAAAGAAACTCAGGATGGAAATGATGGTGAACAAACTGATGACCTTTATTCTCATCCTAATTTATGGTAATGAGAAAGACACTCCACTATCCCAGTGTAGCTACCACCAAGTTGGACAACTGAGTCTGGTTTTGGACAACAACAAGGCAGCAGTGTGGGTCAACAGGTGGTATTGATGATGCCTCACAGCTCCTGGGTTCAGCTCTGGTCCTGAGCTCCAGCTATGGGTTGTGACTAATGAGCTACAACATTTCATTGGACAGTTGTAGACATACATTTACATACAGAGACATGAATGTTATCGTGGCCATGAATGTCATGGCAATATTGGGCTTTCAATGATTTCTTAGAACTGTTCTTTTTTGGGGCAGAATGATTGTACAACATACATCTTTAATAGAAAAAAAACCTTGATGTGCAAGTTTTAATTTATTTTGGGGTTTCTGAAAATCAACACAGGGTCAAAATTATATATACAGGGTCAAAATTATATATACAGGGTCAAAAATTTACATACACCCACTTAGATTATTAATTCAACCGTGCTAAAAGTTCCAAAATGTCTCAACTTGCCACGGCCTCTTAACTTCCTGTTAGTGATCATGATTGACTACAGTTGGTAGATTCTCTGTGCCAAAATAAAAAGGGTTTGTTTGACAGGACTCATTAGATTGACCAACACACAGTATAATAGGAAATTCCAAGGAACTCAGTGCAGATCTGAGAAAGAGGACCATAGCTTTACACAACTCAGGAATATCTCTTGGAACCATTTCTAAAAACAACTGCAGAGAACAAAACCACATGTTCAAAAATTGTACACAAGTACAAATTATTGGGAGGTTTAGCCACTTTACTGGAAGAAGACCCAAACGGTCACCCTCAGCTGAGAGGAAATTGGTTTGGATGGGCAGGAACAACCCAGGAACTGCCAAGACACAGGCCTGTAATGAACTGCCATCCAAGAAAGAAGCCCCTGCTCTAAAATTAACACTTTCAAGCTCGACTAAAGTTGGCAGTAGACCACATGGGCAAAGAAAAAGCCTTCTGGAGAAAGATTTTATGGTTAGATTTGACAAAGATTGAGCTGTTTGGCCACAATGACGAGAGGTACAGAGGAACACTGTACCAACTGTTAAGCATGGTGGTGGTAGCATCATGCTCTGGGGCTATTTTGCTGCCAGTGGAACTGGAAATGGATGGAATAATGAAGGAGGACTACCTTAGAATTCTTCAGCATAACCTCAAACCATCAGAAACATGGACACAATTGGGTGTTCCAACAGGGCAATGACCCCAAACAACATCAAAGCTATTTGTGGAATAGATAAAGCATGTCCTGACCTCAACCCTATCGAAAACATGTGGACTGTGCTTAAAAGTCCGATCCGTGCCAGGAAACACATAAATTTAATTGAACGCTACCAATTCTGTCAAGAAGAGTGGTCAAATATTCAACCAGAATTCTGGTTAAAATGTTTGACCCTGTATGTATAATTTTAACCCTGTGTTGATTTCACAAAACCCAAAATAAATTAATATTTGTGCACCAAATTATTGATTTTTTTTTTCTATTAAAGATGTATGTTGTACAATCATTCTCCCACACGTCAATCCCATGTCAATCTCTGGGAACTTGGTCGGCCAGCTGACTGACAGTATGGTTCTTGGGAGTGAGGCAGGTGATGCAGAACAACCACAAAATCTGTGATGGTATTTACCCAAATCATGGACCAGTGTTCCACTGATAAACAGTTAACTACATGCACTACCATGTCAATGTCACTCGTCCAAATATTAGTCATCCTGTGATGGTCCTTTTCTATTAACAGACTGCGTATAGCGCCCAACAAGTTGCACAAAGCAACAGAGGCTACATTAAGTATTTGTATAACTATATTAGGATACCCCTACCTTGTAAAGTGTTAAAACAAAAGTGTTTTTTTTTCTCTTTTTGCATTTTATTACAGTTTACTTACTACTGGTACTGTAATTAAATAGGGAGCAATTAAACAAGTGCGCTATCAAATATCTAAATCTTTGTACTTCTTCATAGTCCACTCTCAGATTCTAATAGGACATTAAATGAGTGCTTTATTAAAGGCAAGTGCATATATTTGGTGAAGCAGTTACTGTATGACTAATTTACTGTAAGCCTGTAACTGTAGGCTTATCCGTCAGGGTCGAAGGGGAAGCGGAAGTCAATCCCAGCTGACTTGCAAGAGGCAGGGTACACCCTGGGCAGATCGCCAATCTATGGCAGGGTTATATTTCTCATTTAGATTTTCGAATCTAAACCAGTTTACCAATGTTTAACAAAAAATACCCTTAAAAACATTGGCATTGTTGTTGTGTCAGATGGGCATGTTTGAGTATTCCAGAAATTGCTGATCTCCTTGAATTTTTCAGGTACAACCGTCTTTAGAATTTACCCAGAATGATTTTAAAAAATATCCAGTAAGTGCGAGTTTTGTGGCAAAAAAGCCTTGTTGAGGAGAGAGATCAGATGAGAACAGCCAGACTGGTTTGAGCTGACAGGAAGGCTACAGTGACTCAAATAACCAGTCTTTACAACTGTGGTGAGCAGAAAAGCATCTCATTATGCACAATACTCTGAACCTTGAGGTGGATGGGATACAACAGTAGTCCAGGAAAGCTGAAGCTGAAGCTGAGAAAAACATTGCCTGGTCTGAGGAATCAAGATTTCTGCTGCACCATGTAGATGTGAGGGTCAGAATTTGGTGTCAACAGCATGAATCCCTGGACTCAACCTGCCTTGTGTCAATAGTTCAGGCTGGTGGAGGTGGAGCAACTGTGATCAGCCGTGTAATCAGATCAACCGATCTGAGAATTGTTGCTGACCACATGCACTTACCCCTCTAATTTCCAGCCCAACTGGCTCCATGAACATGACAGTGAGTTCAGTGTACTTCAGTGGCCTCCCCAGTCACATGATCTGAATCCAATAGTGAATCTTTTACGATGTGTTAGAACAGGAGGTTCGAAGCATCAATGTGCAGCTGAAAAATCTGCAGCAATTATGTGATGTGATTATGTCAACATGGATCAGAATCTAATAGCATTATTAGGGCTTTAAACTGGGCCATCTAATCATTAGAACATACCTTTTCCATTTTTAAAGTAAGGGTCTTCTCACGCCAGTGTTGCACGTCATCTGTGTCACTTAATGGCAGCACTTTATTTTGGACCTAATGTCTCACTAACTGCAAGACAAATTGCACCTACATGCTCGTAATAGGGATGGCACTGGAAATCAATAAGTGGCTTTCATGCTTAACTGCTCATCCTCTCCCCTCATCCACACACACACCCACTCTCCAACAACAAACTGACGCTATAGTCAAGAGACGTGGGTCAACTGTCCCTCCACTCACCGCCATAATAATTCATCTCCCTTATAAGCCACATGCAAAATCCATCACTTCCTAAAAAATATACTAGTGCTTCTCAAACAATTAGAATATCGTGAAAAAGTTCAATATTTTCCATCAGTTATTTAA
>JAOTRR010000051.1:11458230-11469296 GCA_028570945.1 Gogo arcuatus
CTAACACATTTTACACTCATCAGGAGCTCTGCTTTTAGGCAGTGCCTAAATATATATATACATTACTACATGGTAGGTACTTTTTAACCTGTTCATGGTACTTTTAAGGAATTTGTAAATCTCTAAGATAGTGGTATTTAAATAGTTTTTGTCAGACTTTTCCGTACAAATTTGTACATATCAAAGCACGCTACTGAACCAAACCAAACCTCTATTTGGGCAATAACTCTCTCACTTTCACCAAGTGCTTTATCCTTCTCAAGGTTGCAGTGGATCTATCCCTGGAATACCGGGCGTGAGGTGGGAATACACCCTGGATGGGACGCCAGTCCATCACAGGGAACCATGCACACACACATTCATACTTAAAAGCAATTTATCTCAGCCAATCCGCCTACTGGCTTGTTTTTGGGAGGTGGGAGGAAACCGGAGAACCTTGGAGAAAACATACAGACAAAGGGACAACATGCTTTGATTTTCTCTTTTCAACACCTCTTAAAAAAGTTCTCACGTTGATTGCAACAAACCTGGTGTGTATGCAGTCCTTTTATTCACATGACATTCTGCTAAATGAGTAGATATCTATGTATAGGTATATATGATTGTGTATTTATTATCTAATATATTTTGAAAGTTGATTTGAAGTTTATTGTCTGCACCCTGTACTTCTCATGAGGGTTGTATCACCTCAGTTACCACTGGCTTAAACCAGTACATATCCAGGATGAAGCTGGCCCTTAACTGGACAAAGACACACTGTTTTTCTTACATGGAAAAATCTACAGGCACAAATTTTGTTCATTTTGTTAAATGTTTGGATGTTGAATAGAGAGTTATTTGATTTGTGCCATGTAGTACTTTCTTATTTGGAAACAGTGCTAACATCAACAGCCTTATTTGCTTTTATTTGCTTCTCTCTCTCTCTCTCTCTTATTACTTATTTAGTATGGCTACTACCTGCCTCCAGTGAATGAGGATGAGGTGGTGTACTGCCGTGTGCATTTTAAACCGCTTGGTGAAAAGCTTTTCACGTATCTTTCATTGTCTTCTTACAACCAGATCAAGTCTGCTTTATCATGTTTACCTCCACAAATCTTTTCTACATCTTGTACATTTAAGCTGCTGCATCTCTCACATTCCCATGAAACACATTTGCATTGTCCAGTAAGCATATTACATACTAAATTACCATTGTAGGCTTTAGTGAACCCAGAGCAAATTGTGACACTTGATGTGTCAGACAGGCTACAGTTATGAAACACATGCAAATTTAACGATTTATCTGTGGTTTCAGTACTTTGTCTTTATGCTGATTGTGCACAAGTTACCCCATTATGTTTTAAATTACCGTTCTCTCTGCATTCATGCTGGCGCCACTGTCTCTGGCACAGTCTCTGTGATTATGTCGTCAGAGTCTCAAATTACTTCTCCAAACAATCACTGAAAACAAAAGGCTGTAAGCATATAATTTATTGGCACAGCCTTACTCTATTTGTTGTACTCTGATTTGGTGTATGTCACTTGGTAATGTTTGAGTTTGTTTTGTGTCCTTAACTCTAATGGTTCAGATATCCACTGTGTTGTATTCGCATTCAACCAGTACAGTGTTTTCCCCGAGTGAACCTGCAGGCGGTGCTCAGAGCCTTTATATCAGATGTCAGAAGCCTAATGGAGAATGTTTGTGGCTTTACAGCCCAAATGACCAGCAAACCCTGCTACCATACTCCCAATCTCAGCAGACCTAGCTTACAGGTATGAGGTTTTGAGGTATTACTGTTCTATTACAAACATAGTATTATTTATTGGTTAGTTAGCTGTTTATTATATATAGTTATACAAGTTGGACAGTTCCAGTGTTGTGGATCTGAAAATATGAGCTCGTATTGACTGATAAGCTTAGCATGAGAACATTTGCATATTGTGCCATATAACATTTCAGGGAGCCCACAGACCAATATGCAAAAGTAAGACATTATTTACATATTATGTACACATAGCATAGCAGATAAACATCACATAGCCCGACTGTTTTTGAGAGACACATCTTCTGTGAATCCCTTCTCAGAAAACATCAGTATTATAATGAAAGAGTGAATAAAAATATTGCAGTTTTAATATACAGCAAACAGTATGTATTTTATGTATACTATATGTACTGCATAGTAACTGTTGTATGGCACTATTGAAATCATTTTAATCATTGATGGCAGTGATTGCTGATGATCATAATGGGATTTCAAGAAGATGTAATATTTTGGAATTTTCATTTTAAGATAAAATATCTTTCTTAGTCATTTTTACCCATGATTGTAGACAATAAGATTATCCAGTGAGTGCTAATCTGTTCAGTAAAAAGTTGAGCAGCATACAGAAATGAAAAGCAGAACACTTCATCGAGCACACACTGATTATTTGCAAAGGCAGCTTTCAGTAACAACAGTCCCATGTTCACACCAGTTAAACGGACTCTTGCAAGAGAAATCCGTAATGACATCTAGGCTTGCTTTTCGAGCAGATTAAATTTCTCTGTAATTTACACTGCTCTAATATCAAGCTATACAGATTGTTCATCTTTACAAACTGTGTGTTTGTGCCAGACCTTAGTAGAATTTCTGCTGGGCCATGTTTGGAATTATGAGATTGTGAAATCGCAGTATGATCGCTGTGATCGCTTTAATACCTCAGAGGTGTCTTTTCTGCCCTGCACCTGACCCTGTGTTGCAAGAATAATCACCGAACATCCCCAGTGTGCTGTTAAATTTGGCAGAGTGGTTCAGAGATGATAAATTACTCCTCGAATCTAGTGTAACGAATGCAAGTAGAACGAAGCCTCTCCTTACACATAGGATGTGTGTATATACAGCACACAGTGCTTTCTGAGGAAATACTCCATGGAGAATTTCCCTTCCAGACCTTCTGAATAATGCAAGGTGACCACATCAAAAAACACATTGTTGGAAAACACGGACTTTCCAGGCAGACCAATAACTGACCCAACATTGGGTCATTTCCTCTCAGTTGGGTTCCAGTCCACAGTTGGAGGGAGAAACTCAAGGTGAGCCGGTTTTATTTATGCTGGCCCTAACTCATTTTGTTTCTATTGGACTATGACAAATTAAGTGGAGCATGAAAGGAAAATCAATTCGTGTCCGTCTCTTCGAGTTAGTGCAGGCGAGGAGAGATGACAGGACTGTGTTTCAGTTCTCCTGGGCACTCATGATTGATAATGACGTCTCCAGACCAACCTTGATTAGATTATGACTCAACTAGATGAGACACAGACTAGGCAGTTGCAGTATCTGTTAAAACTCAGCCAAGTAGTCTGGTGTGTGAAGTGTTAAAACAGATGTATTCTGTATTGAATATTTTGACAGACTAGAAAGCTCTGAAAATATGGGTTATATCTTACACAATAAGTATGTGCCTGTAATTTAAAGTGAATTTCATTTCCCTGTACATTTTACAGCTTCCTTTCTCCCTCGATTTTCAGGACTCTGGGGCCTTACCTGCTAACCTGACCTCCAAGAGCTCGAGCAGAATTGTGCTGACCCAGCTCCCTCTTGTCTTCCCTCCAGAGAGAATGCCTCTTTCACATTTAGCATCTTCTCCATGGCCCCTAAGTCAGCCTGTAGGTCTGAGCAACATCAGCCAAGCAGCTACAACCAGTGGACATGGGAATCCTCAAATTCCCAACCCCATTTTGCAGTCATCTCATTACCATGGCACTGAGACTTGCCAGTTCCCATCATCCTTCACCTCCCTCCCGTCATTCTCCTCTTCCTCGTCTGTCTCTGCTAACCAGCCTTTGCTTAGCAACACTCAGCCTGCTACACAGAGACCCAAACTGGTGCCTGTCTTCACAAACAAGTCACTGAGCCGTCATGTTAACGTCACAAAGATTCTAGCTGAGAAAAAACAACAGAAACAAAAAGAAGCACAGTGTGCTTCTAGAGCAGCAGTTAAAAGACCCTCCTCTTCTCCTTTATCTTCTGCACCATCACTTCCTAGAGTATCTCTGCCATTTTTTAAGGACTGTAAAACAGATCACAATGTCTGCACTACCACACCAGCACAACCACTCTTTCAAGTCCAACCTGCACCTATGACTGAGGTCAAAACAGGGGTAAGAAGGACACCGCCTCTATGCATCTTACATTCTCAGTATCATTACATATGTGCAACATTGTAATGCGACAGGAAGCCAAAAGTCAGATCCCAAAGAGAAATCCATAATTTATTTTCTAACAGCATAATGTCTCCTAAAGTTTTTTTTCCATCACCACAGAATGTATTTTGGGAATTAAAAACTGACAGCTGCAGTTTACTAAACAGGCTTACAAAACCTTTTGGCTCCTATAATAAGATGAAAGGGGCAGTCAGTACTATTTTGTACTTTTTTTCTCATTGTATACAGTATGCATTCTTAAAGTACAAAATACCGGGCGGAGAATATTGAAATAAATCATCTCTTCTAATCCTGGTTCTTATCCAGCCTGATAGCAATTACTAATGTGCAACCCAGAGGTGACAATGGCAAGGAAAATTGTCACCTGAGACGACTTTAAGAAACCTTGAGAGGAAGTAGACTTAGAAGGGAGCTGTGTGACACCAGACAGTAAAGTATAAGTAATAAGTATCATGATTTAGAAGCAATCCGTTAATCGTATCCATATCCATACACACACCCTTCTTGAATGTTAATGTTCTCAGAACCTCAAAAGTCTTAATAATAATAAACTTTGTCACAAAATACTCTGGATCTGCCAGGGACACGTGTGGGTTTATAGTGTACTGTACTGTCAAGGCGTGTCTGTGTTTATTTACTCGCCTAAAGGACTGCAGTTAGCATGTTTCTTAATGAATAAGAAAAAAATAACCCTGTGTTTCTCCATAGCTTAGTCAGCTGTAACAGAAAGCTATACAATTTGCTCATGTGTACAAACTGTAACTTTGTGTGTGCGTGTATAATTCTTTAGCAGAATTTCTGTTTGGGGATTTGTGGGGTTGCTGTGAATGATTTAGGCGTAGGTGTTTGCAGAACACAGATTATTTTGCGGTTTATCCTTCTACAGATAGCTAAGGCTTAGACCAAATATTTTAGTATGCAAGTCTTTGATGACAGCATCTGGGTCTTTTAGAGGTAAATGTTGTTCTTAATGTGGTCTTGTCTCAGGGCGAAGTGTTTGAGGCACACCCAAAGAAAGCCAAAGTCAACATACAGGAAGTGGATGTGGTGAAGTATGCAAGAAGGAATCAGGTAATCAGCACCCCTCGCCTGTCATCTATGTATATGTACGTAATCACACTCAGGAAGCAGTATTTGGCTTATCTAAACAGCAAAGCTCTAAACGTAGTTACAGTATGTAATGCCCTGAGCTGGCAGTATATTTAATATATCAGGGTTGGGGGAATTTCTGAAGAGTTCTGAAGTGACCAGTTTGCATTTTGCATTCGTCATTGAGGAACAAAACAAGTTTGTATTTTGTTCCTTCCTCAATCTCCATGAATTAAGTTCCTCATTTGTAAGAGATGGTGTGTAGAGGGAACTGATTTGATTTAGTGTCCATTAGTCTCTCAGGCGTGTTGCTCATAAACCAAATGAATTGTCTGGCTACGTCTCTAAATGAAATCCATTACAAATCTGGCATGTGTTCATGACCTGGATTAGAAGCCATTAAGAGGATCGACAAGCCAATGCATCATTTTGATGTTGAGGGTGAAAAGAGGTGCTCAGAGTGCAAGTGCACAGCAACAAAGAATCCTTCCTACCTGTTACTTATATTCCTGCTACATAACACTAGATACTTCATATGCTTTCATAACTGATTAAGGATTAACACTTATAGTGTCACTGGAATATTAATTCCTCCTGTAGTATGGCTGCCTTGCATGATTTGCTCTCAGTAACCACAATACATTCTGGTTTTTACAGTTTATCACAAATTTGTTTTTGATTATATAAAGCTTTTCGCTGAATTCTCGAATCTCAAAGCTGACTGTTGACTAAATTTGTTCAGAATCCCGGACAGTAGTCACGGCTGTAATTCAAATCACAGGTTTATTTTATTTTATATGTTGTTCTGATACATTAATGTCTCCATAGTGACTACTCATTCACATGAACTTGTATGGTGGATACCTCACATATTCTAAGGCTGCTAATAAATGGATTAAGAAATTTTTTTTAAGAAAGGAAAATGTATAATGATTGATATGGTGAAGGTTTCTGTAAGGTGATGTTAATTTAGCATTTATGGAAGTTGTCTCCAGTGCCAGCGCTTTGTAGCAGTCAGTAAGTTTTCTGCCACAGGAAAGTCTTCAGATTTTCTGTAACATGACAAACCTGCATTTGTCGCAATAACTTAGAGAGGAAACAAGGGCTCTTAAATAGCTCTTTTCCACAAAGTCAGTGCCAGTGCTGGAGCTAGCGCTGGTGCGGAGCCAATTCTGCCTTGGTGCCTTTTGCGAACCGTACGTTAACGTAACGGACGTTGGGCTTATTTCTATTGAAACATTACCGGGGTAACATTTGCAGGAAAAATCAATGGTGAACAGAACGTATTTGCTTTCTTGCTTTTTATAAATTTACTTTAATTTAAAGTCATTACATATTGCATTTGAAGGTTGCCTGTGTGTAGTGATTTCTGATTTCGCTCATGTTTTATTAAAATGGCGGCGAATTTCTTGCAGTAACCCCTCCCATAGCTATTCACATCAGCGGTTCCAACTTTGGGACCAGCAATTTCGTGGTGCCGTGCCGGTGGCAGTCGGTTTTGGCACCAGCACCAGTCTTTTTTCTGTTGAAGTGTGTGGAACTGGTTCTAAAGTAGGCACTGGCACTGCATCAGTGGAAAAGGGTTAGAAGAGTCACTTAAATAGGCTGGTGAGGGGACGACTTTTTATAGCTGTTATATCGAATGAGATAACAGGAACTAACTTGTCTTATGGACGTTCCTCAACATTAAATGTAACTAAAAAGCACAATGTGTCATTCATTATTGAATTAAATTACAAATTGTAATAGTTGACAAATTGCTGTGCTATAAGAAGAATAAAATACTTCAGGAAGTGTGTTATGGGAAAGTAATCTACTTCAGAGTGTAATAATAACTCCTCTTCATGTCAGCCAACCTGTTGTTGATTGTTTTCTTATACTAGCATGACCTGAGGTGGTTTGTTCCTTTCATGATTAATTCACAGAGAGATCAGTGTGAAAGTCAGTGTTACAGACTGGGGGTGTATTCATTTTCCCGCAGCTGGCAAAGATCGACGCAGCGACTCTGCAGACCTGGCTAAAAGGTCAAGGGATCACTGTGCGCTCAAAGGACAAGAAGGCGGACCTGATGTCAAAGGTCATGCAGTGCCTGAGTGAGCCATGAGGCAGGGAGTCACCATCCAGACAGCTCCTGCAGGTTTAGAGCTCCTCTCTCAGGTAATCCACACCGGAGCAAAAGTCTAGCCTGTAGAGCTTTTCCCTTATGGTACTCACACTGAGGAAAGTTTAACCTGAGATGCCCATGCGCTGTGTTGTGCTTTAGTTGTTTGCTGTCTGCTCGGCTGAGTTCAGATCGATGTTACCTTCAGCTCTGAGCAGGTACAACCAGGTCTTCTGGATTGAAAAGTGGTCTAACTTAAGAAAATATAAATGCAGATTTCTCTCTGCACTGTTTTATAATGCCTATTTGAACTTGTTCATTTTGGTTACTCTGTTGTACAGTTGTACAGTTAAATATAAAACAACGCCATCAGTTGTGGCCAGATTGATATTGTACTATATTGTGATATGAAAAATCTGAATACAGATATGTTTCCTGTTGTTTGCTGTTTTCATCATTGGTTTCTTCCATTTTGGTTTTGTGATCATCTTTAAGTATATTCAGTACTTTTAATGAAATCTAACTAAGCTTTGTACCATCACTAAGATCCAGCACAAAGTGTGATGTCCAAAAGCACACAGAGAATTTCTGATGACCGCGGGTGTTATGTGCTACCGCGCCTCCAAAGTTTTTTCTGCAAGCGTGACAGAAAGCTCTGATGGCTCACCAGAGGAGTGTAACTGAAATGGAAATTGGCACAAAATTGTCTACTCAGTGAATAGAGTTCCTGCAAAGGTTACACTTGTTTTTCATGCAAATGTGGTTTTTTTTACTTGTCCAAGCTTTTTGCTATTTTCTACAGTATATCAAAGATTTTTAAAAGTCGAACCTTTTTCCTGTATTTAGAATCATTTGATATAGTCTATCATAATACTTTGAAACAGCGAAGTCGGGTTATTTTTAATGTTTGAGAACGTACGAGGACGTCTGTGTGGTTTAAGATTACCAGGACGTTCATGGTTTCAATCTTTCATAGAAAGTGGCTCTGTACCAAGGTGCATGGAAGCTTTAAGAGTAAGACTGGATTTTGTTTTTATTCTTACCAAAATCTTTTGGATACATCAGTTGTTTCGTTCATTTTGTTCATCAATTAATGAAACTGCTATATGAATTATATCCGAGTGACCCTCAGTACTTCCTCTTTGACACAACAGTGAAGGGCAAAATGTTTTCATAGTTTCATTTTTCGAGCAGCTAGAGGCCGGCGTGTGGGCTCATCTGTCTGCTGTTTCAGAGTGATGGCTCTTCAGGAGCATCGTTTGAACAGCCTGCGCCACAGGGCACATATACACATTCCTCTGTCTCATACGTGCAGGATCATGCTCCAGCTTTCCTGTTCAGACCTCAGGGTAACTACTTACCTGAGCGCTGACCTGGCATTCATGGCATAAAACCTTCACACTGATTTGCGGATAATTGCAGTGTTTAGTGTGGAATCGCTATTATTTATGATTTAAAGAGTGATGAGATGAAGTTAGAGAGATGAATGGAGTTTGCTGCTGTGCTGACAAAACCTTCTGTCTCCAAGACAAAAACTAGCTGTTAAAAGGTGTTATATCTCAAAATATATAAATGTTTCTGAGAGAAGGAGACAGAGAGAAAAATGCTTAATTAAATATATGTACAATAATGAATAAAGTAAGTAAGTAAAATAATAATAATAATCATGCACACTTTATTTGTCAAGTGCAGGGTATGCAAGAAATAAAAAAAAAAAACGAATTGTAAAGGATTTTAAAAACAAGAGTGTCTACTTTAGAAACATAATTGAATGTGATAAAAAAAAAAAGTGTTATACATTTCTAGGATTTCAATATCAAGTTTCTTCTTGAGCTCGATATTCTAAAGCTCTATTTTATAAAATGAAATAAAATAATTGTATATGTAAATCCATTCCCATTAAGTACCAGGCATGCTTGCCCTCTGGCTGCATTTTGCCCCATTAGGTGATACTAAATGTTCTCCGTAGAACACCTGTGGTGTGGTACAGATTTTTCGGTACTGAGTACATGACCATGTCCAGCTGCATGGCCGAAGGGAAAAGGGTTTCTGAGTGTAATGTTTGTTCATGTGTTCAGTTACCTAAGAGGCCAGCTTCAAGAAGGAGAAGGTGGGAGCTGGTTCAATTTATCCTTCGCTGTAAGATCTAGTTAACTCTTTCATTACTAGCTGCAATGATTCACAGTGAAAATGAACAGCTCTTCTATCTGGTCACCATGTTCAGTACAGGTTGTTTTGTTCCAGGAGCAAACATTATAGCTTAGTGAAAGTATCTTGAATATCTTGAACAAATAGATTAATTTTTCCTATTTCTAGTTTTTATTTTTTACTAATTTAAAGCTTGAAATTGTCTTGTTCTGTTGGTAGATAACATTTCTTATTTATATCTTAATTATCTGCCAATAGAGCAAGACAGTTTCAATTTAAATGAGAAATGGTCTAGAAATAGTAATAGGCTTAGTAGTGTTATATTTTTATAATAGATAAATGTGTCATTTGGGCAGCATGGTGGTGCAGTGGTTAGTTCTGTCGCCTCACAGCAAGAAGGTTCTGGGTTTGAACCTGCTGGTCGACTGGGTCTTTCTGTGTGGAGTTTGCATGTTCCCCTCATGCCTGCGTGGGTTTCCTCCGGGTGCTGTGGTTTCCTCCCATAGTCCAAAGGCATGCAGATTAGGTCAACTGGCTACTCTAAATTGCCATTAGGTGAGAATGTGAGTATGAATGGTTGTTCGTCTCTGTGTTAGCCCTGCGATAGACTGGCGACCTGCCCAGGGTGTACCCTGCCTCCAGATCACCTGCGACCCACAATGGATAAGTGGCATAGAAGATGAATGAAAATGTGTCATTTAATATCTTTTTTTATTATTATTTTGGCCATGAAGCCATCATGAGCTCTGCACAGCAAATCTGAAGGTTATTTAACAATATTCCCCTTCCCCAAATAAGAGAGCCGATTCCATTACCATGGCTCTGTTTGGCCCAGGAACTATCAGTGCATTGAAATAAACAATAATGCAGTTTTTGAGCCTCAAGAGAGTCAAAAAAGATATTACTTTAATATAATATGCATTACAAATTACTTATATGCTTCTACTTCATGCTGTTTATTCAGTTGTTCTTCATGCTGGATGTCTGTAGAGCTTTATTCAGTCTATCTGGAAATGTACTCAGGCCAGAAAATAGTATTGTAAAAGTGCATTGTATAACTGTAACATGTGTGAATTGGTTGTGGTTTGGAAAGTTATGCGGGGAACAGGACAATAGAGAGGTTGTATTCAGACAGCACTGGAGCGGAAAGAGTAGGTGGATACGGGGCGACTGCATAAAAGAGTCAAGTGTATTGAGATGAGACACTAAAGCGTTCATTCAGGCAGTGTCAAGACTTAGCCTTTGGCATTGTAAACCATAGCTTTAAACTAATCTCAAGAAAACAGCTTGAAGAGTTGGGGAATGTTGTTCTAGCTCAGCCATTCTGTTCCGGTCTGTAGTGGGTGGATATTTTAATTAAACTTCTGCAGGCCTCAGCTCAGGAAGAACTGAATCTCAGATTAACAAATTCATAAACAAAATCATGCTGTCTCTGTAATGTTCTGTATCCATGAAATTTTAAAAATCCACAGAACAATACACCTAGATACAACCCCAAATCAGAAAAAGTTGGGACGGTATGTTGAAATTGAAATTAAGACT
>JAOTRR010000051.1:11488505-11502715 GCA_028570945.1 Gogo arcuatus
TTTTTCTCCTTTGACGACAAACATTTGAGTTTTTGTGGACAGTGATATAAGGCTTTAAAGTATACAGTTACGCCCCAAAATGGGAGTTACGCCCCTTGTTTCCGGGTGAGGCCAAGAACTCTTTTTGAAGTACTCGTCTAGTCTAGTTCTCAGCAGAATTAAGTGTTCTTCGAATGTCTGCCAGCTAATCATAAAAGACTAACAAGATTCAAATTTTTGAAGCATAATTAACGATAAATGCTTACCATTGTAAATACAATGCTTGAAACAAATGTTTTATGTCTGTCTCAGTTTCAAAATCAAAATTAAGCCCCAGTTTTTTTCTTTTTTTTTTTCAGAACATAAACGTTTCAGTTTGGGCCATGCTTTCCCAACATTGCACTTGTGTTTATGACTCACAGGCAAAGTTCCCAACAGGTGTGTTACGTGCTGAAACAAGCTGAGCTCAACTTGAGTCTCACACCAGCCCCTCTCAGCACGTCTTCACGTCTTCAAGATGTGCTTGATTTCACCTCAGTGAACCATGGCAATATTTTGACAATGCCTTTATTGTGTGTCACATACCACGTTGCTTTTTTTCCTTTCTGTCACAGATGTGGCCTTTATAATGTTTCAGGTTGGATCAGGTTGTGTTTTAATTAAAAAGACACATTAAATATTGTTTTGCTTCTTTAAAACCTTTGAGCAGGTATAGGGAATGGACTGGACTGTATATTGACGTGTAAAGGCTGTGCTGAAAATTCTGCATATGAAGCATTTTTAAATGCATTTGTGTGTAGGTTATTTAGAGCTTGTGGTTCTGTATAGCATTTAACATACAGCTGGGTGTCTATGGAAAATGTGGTTTTATCTTAACTACACACACACACGCTCATGCTCACTTCACTTCACTAGGTAATGTTGTTCATCTCACATCTATTATAATTCTTCAATTCCAGCACACTTGGGTTCAGCTAAACCGAATACAGTGTTACGAAGCATAAATTAGCCTGAAGTGTACCCTTTAACGTCCCTCCAGACTGATAGATATTTGCTGCTCAGTTTCTCCACCCCTTCTTTAATTAGAAGAGTTTGGCACGGTGCAGAATTCCTTTGCTGGCTCCCACTGAGCCGAGGAGACATTTTGCCCTCGGGTGAATTGGATGTGGATCAGCGCTGTCTAAATGATGCCGTGTTCAAAACACACTTCTAGCAAAGAATGTGTCTTGAAACCTCTTACCACAAGGTTTGATTTATGTCCTGTTAAACTTCTAGACTCTCATTTCGTCCAAGTAACAGGTGAATAACACTGCAATAAAAAACTGAAGAATATATTGTTCTTTTTGTAGGAAAAAGTCTGTTGTATGATTTATTCCTAATAGCCAGCTATCTTTCAACTGAGTAATTTATAACATCATTATAATAGTGTACTATATCATTTAATCATGTAGTAGTTATGTCTCTTCTATCAAACATACAATATCTGCTTAAAGCTGTGTCCAAACGTATGAACATTTAGACTTTTTTGACTCCATTGAACTTGGTTTGTTGATTTTACTGCACCTCTTAAATCTCATTTCTTGGTAGAAACATAATCCTGTAAATTTGTTATGCTCCATGTCACTGTCGCTGTCTTTCAGAGAGAATTTGGAGGCGGACAGCAAAAAAAAAAAAAAAAGTTGCATCATCACTCACTTGACACGGATTAATCCATCGGTTCAGAGAAAGCTTTAAGAGTCTTGTTGATGTTAAGTAACACTACCAAATCTCTTCCTGAAGCTTGGAGCTAATATAATCCATGAATCACAGGCTGACAGATTGCCTTTGCAATGCCATGATTATTATTTATTTGAACATTTATCAGGTTTACTGAAAATGAACCTCAAACTGAAATAAATGAATGAATCACAGGCAGTCCACACTGCTTTATTTTGTCCACTTTGTTTTGTTGATGCTTTATACCCACTGAATAAGTGTGACAGGCTGCTGAAACAGTTATATAAAGTGACTGCTACATGTTGGATCATAAATTATCCACACTGTTTAACACTCCGTCCACTTTGTGTTATACAAACACAAAGGCATGCCTAATAGATAGTCGTGCCTAAATAGATGTACTTGAGTCACGCACTACAATAAATGGTTCAGAATGCTCCGGTTTTGTTTATGCCTATGACTCTCATCTGTCAAATACAAAACTTTACGTTTCTTACACTTATTACACTTACAGCGTGGCTTGAAACTTTGTGACCTCACTGTTAATGAGCGCACCAATATGCAGTAAAACTCGACAGGTGATACCAAGTTACGACTGTGACCTACCAGTCTTTGGAGAATCCTCCTGCTCTTATCATCAGTGCAGAAGTCGGAAAACATGGTGGTGTGCACGAAGAGCAGGCCGCTGAGAAAGAGCCATGAGGCAAGCCAGAGCAGGAGGAAGAGTACAGCACTCCTGCGCCACACTCTCGCCCTGAGCCACCGCAGCCCACGACCTCCACGGCCCAAACCCGCGGCCCGGCACACGGCACAGAACATCGGCTACGCACTGTACCCACTTCAGCTTCCTGTGTATTTTAGTGCTCCTCCTGCAGGCATCTGCGGTGGTCTCGGTAGTTTGTTGAAAGCTTGGATTCCTGCTGGTGCTCCTCCTGCAGGAGGTCTGAGTGTGTGTGTTCTCCTCTGCTCCTCTCCACTCGGGGGTTCTCCATGCTGATCTGGAGATCTCAAATGTAGCTCCTCAGCTTCTTCTCCACTGGTTTGGGATTAGGTGAGACTGGCAGTGCCATGAAAAGCTCCTTTTTTCAAAGTGCAATTGGACTCTCTGTTCCTTTCTCACTATTTCACATTTCTTCTTCAAACCCACAACCTCTCTCTCTCTCTCTCTCTCTCTCTCTCTCTCAACCTTCTCACCGTTCCTCTGTCTCTCACTCTCCCTCCTCTGGCTTTCAATTCTCTCTCTCTCTCTCTCTCTCTCTCTCTCAGCCTCTTTCAACTTCACCCTCTTATTATACTCCACCTTTTTTCTTTCTCTCTCTCACTCTCTCTTTCTCTCTCTCTCTCTCAGTTTCTCAGATGCCCGCCCCTTTCTTGAGGACTTGCCTCCTTTGGGTTGCTTTCTTCCTGTTTCCACGGCAGCCAGGCCTCCTCAGCAGGCACACTGACTCTCGGCTGTGGTGTTCAGTTCCATCTGCGAAACTCCTTCCTGTGCTATACATACAACACCCTGTTCCACAGAGCAGCTGATGCAACACTGTTTTATCAGCTGCTCAGCGTGCGCACTCTCAAGCACTTCACAGCTTCTAACCAGGTTATGGATCTCAAGCACAACAGAATTAGAGCGAAGATTCCTTGCAGCAGGTGCAGTAATTTTTGTCATTGTTTATCCAAGTTGCTGAATATTTGATTCAGAAAGCATTTCTCTGCAGTGATGGAGCAAAATTTGAGATTTGATTTGCAGCGGCCGGATGAACGAAGGCAGTTGTTTTGTTCTTCTGATGAGCTGAGCCCCCGAGTGCCTCAGTGTGACTGTTATCTGTTGTGCTGAAGAGACAGCAAGTGCTCAGAATTCTTAATCACTCGTTCAAAATAGAGGAGGAAGCCCAGCCGTACACCAGCTAATATTCATCCGCGTTTTCTTACTAAGATGCTTCACATTATGTTAATTCCGGCTTAGAATTTTTTTTTCCTGTGTGCTCTGTGGCACTCTATTCTCCAAACTCATTAATCCTTCCTGCAAATCAGTGATCCTTTTGAGATCTCCTCTGCCTTATACCTTTTCAAGAGTCAAACTCTAATGCTCAGGGTGGATGCTACAACCTTTAACTTTTCCTTCATAAAATGCAACACAAATGACTAACCTATATTCACTCATGTTGAACTCATGTACCTTTAGTGATCACATTTGCTTCATTTTTACCAGTAGTAAGTCCACTGGCATTTTCCCACATTTCCATTTACTTTTCTCACACCAGAAACACATTCAGACTCCAGGAGGATGAATTATCCAGACTTTGGCGCCCCTCAGAGGTGTAGATCAGTGTTTACACCAGTTAATTTTTTTTAATATCTCCAAGTTCAAGTTCTGTAGAGCACATTTACCAGAAAATCATTAGGACTGAAGATCATTACCCTCCTCTGACTGACACCAAATAGCAGGATTACAGTAGGAAGGGTACAAGAACGTAAATGAATTTAACAGACGCTCTCGTCTCCAATGAAGTAAAGTTTTATGAGATAAGACAAGACGTGTCTTATCTTCATTCATTCATTCATTTACCTTCTATTTTTTTGGTGGAAACAGGCTGAGAAGGTCAACCCAGACTTCTCTATCCCCTGCCACAGATTTTAGCTCCTCCTAAAGGATCCCTAGACATTCCCAGTCCAACTGTGAGATAAAATCTCTCCAGCAGGTCCTGGGTCTGCCCTGAGATCTTCCTCCAATGGGACGTCCCTGAAACCCCTCTACCGAGAGCCCGAATCCACCTCAGTGGCTCTACTCTGAAGCTCTCCCAGGTTGTTAAGCTCTTCACCCTGTAACGGACAGTAATCCCAGAAACCCTGCTAAACAAACTCTTTCTGCTATATGTACTCACGACCTTAGTGACCTTCTGTCATGACCCACAGCTCGTGTCAATGGCTGAGGATAGATATAGAGAGCCTCAGCTGCAAACTGAGCTCTTGCTTCACCACCACACAATCTCTCACACTCTTTTTCCATCAATCATGAAAAAGATCCCAAGATACTTAAACTCCTCTGTTTGACAAAAATACGATCAAGGAGTCATGATAATAAATGGTCATTAGCACTACTTCAACCACTAAACTGCTACTAGATAATATTCACGATAATAGACACATTTGGATATTATTAAGAATAAATAATGTTCACAGAAATCATTAATCCCTTCTGCATGTAGGCCTACAGTGTGTTTATGGTTTGGATCGGCTACTCTAAATTATCTCTCGGTGTATCTACATGTGTGTGCATGTGCTGTGTCCAGGGTGTGTTCTTGTCTTGTGTCTTGTCTAGGGATCCCAGGTTATGCTCCACACCCATCTCCACCATGACGAAGGTAAAGAACCTGGAAGATTCTGCTCTTTTACCCCATCTGCACTCCATTGTTTAGTGTTTTTCTGCACAAAAACACACCTCAGCTTCAACTCATCAGGAAATCACTAAAATACACAGTATTGCACAATAATATAGGAGCAGGATTGGCTGGATTTCAAGTTTGAAAACACTGCCATCTGGTGGTCATAAGGCCTTGTTACTGTTCATGTTTAATAAATGCAGTTATTGTGCAATGTAACATGCTGCCTTTTATTTAAAACATATTTTGAGTCTGAGGTTTGCATCTTTTCAGTTTCACACTGAAGCTATGAGCTTAATGTAGCTCACAAGTAAGACAAGCTTTCGGTTTATAATTGTGTGAACATGTCGGATGTATAAATCGTCACACGCTCACTTCAAAACATGTCAGATTGTCCAGATGTTTTATGGGGATTCTGACATTCTATGCTGCTGTTATTTATGGGAAACAATGACAACAGAGCATCACAGAGTTTAACTCTGTAACTCAGTATGAGCATCAGATTCAGGTAGGAGGCAGGACTTTCACATTTGAAGGTGGAATTGCGGACATATTCAGCTAGTTTATAAACTGTTCATGTTTACTGTACATGGTGTTACAGAGCCTAAAGATGTCTTTCGATGCACGTGTGTGATGATTTAGGCCCTCGGTTTAAACAATCCTAACAAGCAGCCTCCTTTACCTGTTGCGTAAGTTATGTTTGTAGCAACAGTTCATAAAAACTTCAAACACCTGAATTTTGGCATCAAAGATGCTTCATTTGGGGTGATGGAAAAATCATATAAGTATATTTTTTGGCCTAATTGTTCTACAGACTATACATATTCTAAATGATCATTTTCATGTATTTATTTTGCTGTCCTAAGTTAGTGTCCAGTGCAGGATGTATTCCGGCTTCACATCCAGTATTCCTGGGATAGACCCTGACCAGGATAATGCGCTTCCTGAAGACCAATTTTTGAGTGATTATTCATTTGGCAGGTATTTTTATCCAAAGTGACTTATACATGAGGCAGGATATAAGCTGATCATAGAACTGAGCAATTGTGCTTTCCTAGCAGTCCTGGGATTTGAACACACAAGCTTCTATTCATTTGCACATAACCTGAACCACTGAGCTACTACTGGTTTATAGAAGCGATTGGTGGAATAAATTATAATAAATCCAGGTACAGTTTTTTAAAATTGTTTCCTTTCATATTGCATTCGTTTTTTTGTTTTCTGGGGGGTTTTTTGTTCATTTTGTATGATTAATGCAGTATATCCTACAGCATATGTGTTATAACTTAGATTATTATTATTATTATTATTATGCCTTAATGATATAACCTATGTAAGGAATAAAACATGATAGGGTGTGCTGTTATAGAAAAATAATCAATAATTGGATGGTGTGATCCGCCAACACAAAGCAAAGTTGATATTTTTCCTTAAACAGCACAACCCCAGGTGTTTTATTCCTCTTATACCACGGCAATTTGCCCCCGATTTTTTTTTTTTTTAACTAAAGAAAGACTTATGCTTTTTATATGTAGTTATAGTTAAATGTAATGTTGTGGAACGTTCATGAAACAAGTTAGTTCCTTAAGTTATCACTTGGTATAGCTGCTATAAACAGTTGTTCCCTCACCAGCCTCTCTTTTTTCCTCTTTTTAAGTTAATAAGACAAAAAAAGCACAGCTTGTCATGTTACTGAGAAACTGCAAAATGCAACATCCTCCACAAAAACATGAAGGAACAGGTTTACCTCCAACTGTTACAATGCGCTGACACTGGAGACTCCTTCCAGCAATGCTAAATAAACATTTCCTTATAGAATGTTATACTGACTCAATGATTATATATTTTTCGTTGTTAGATAACAACACATCCTTCAGGTTATTATTATAGAAATAGATGATGCACCACATTCTTTCATACAAGTCCCAGTGAATTAGTGGTTACTATGGAAACGATGACTAGAATGAGTGCTTGAATATAAATCTAATATTATCAGACTGCTGTGACAGAAACACCTTTCGAACAATCAGATTCAAGATTCAAGACTTCATCAGTGCTTTGTTGGAATTAAAGGTGTTGATTCGATATCACCTAGCAGTAATACACCATCGGTCCAACAGAGGGCACTAAATCAGAAGGGCTTCATGTCCAGTAGAGCTAAATTCACTGTAATGGCCTGGGGCCTTATTAGGTAATATGTTTGTAACTGCAGTCTGAGGCCATAAAGGGGAGCTGAGTCGTGCTTTTTTCAGCTCTGGGAACAAAAGAGGAGGGAAAATTTGACAAACTCTGCCTCTACTGCTGCTTATCATGATCAAGTGAATTCAGTTTGAACTCACTCTGTGTATCTACAGTATTTCTATTTTTAATTACACACGCTGAATAAGTCATTAACGAGGTCTATAGCTCCATGGTAATGTGTTAGTGTAATGTATTTAAAATGATTTGACTTGATTATACATTTTGCCCCTCGTTTATTTTTTATGACGACTATAGCACAAGTTTCTTTGAGAGTTTATATCCTTCATTGTGTATTCTTTGTGATTTTATGTGAATAACACGAACACACACTGAGGTATGGTGTATAGATCCAGCCATCAGCACTAAGGCCTTTACAAGTGGGTTAATTCAAGAATTGGTAAACATTTTTAAACTTTTCAACTCTGTGCTTCATTCCTTAGTATACACAGTAAGTAAAATGCTCACGAAGCAACATTACAAATAAAAAGAGGGCATGACTTACAGAAGCAGCAGTGCCATCCTCTTCCTCATCCTCTTCCTCTTTCTGATTTGCTGATAAACTTTAAACTAGAGACAAAAGCATTCGAACATTGGGAAGAAAAAGTTACACAGTGTAACAAGGCTGGAAGTGTAATATACTGGGCATTTCCTCTCTGAACCCCAGAATCTGGTGTATTTCACTGTGACTATGACTCACCGGAGCAGATCCACACACCGGGTGTGCTGTGGTATAAACAGTTCTGGAGAAGAAATAAAACATCCAAGAGGGAGAATTACGCTCCCATGTCCAGCACCCACTGTGAAAATCACAAACCCCTGCCAACATACCTTCTCACTGCTCTCTGCTTGTACAAAGAGGCATATTTCATATTATGGAAATATGGGAGTTTGGGGAAAGTTTTAGGAAAGCAGTTTACACATCTGGTGCTGGACATACAGCTGTCCATGAGGAACGGACTGTGGATTTAAATGACGAGGAAGGAAGCCCTTCATCTGCTCACTGATTTGTAATATATAGGAGCTAATATTTTAGCTAAAGTTTCACGTTTAAGCAGAGAAAGTGATTAGCAGTGTATGAGCAGAATGTAATGTTTAGATTTTTTTTTTAAAAAAAGGCTTTTTACTTGTCAAAAAAATGCAGTGCACGTTATTCTTCTGATGTCTGGCAAGTTTTGGAAAGTATGGACATTCAGAAAATATGTTGGACCACTGAGTCTTTGATATCCAAGTAAGACCCAGGATACAGTGTGTTGTCTTTAGACCAGGAGTTCTCAAACTTTTAAAGCCAGGGACATTCCTGTGACTAACTGTAAAATATATTCCACAGACCCCCTCAGTATGAGTTTATTTCACAAACATTATTTAAATATTTTAAGAATTTCTTTTCACCATAATGCTTTCTATTCCTAAACTTTCCATCGGTAGAACACATTAGGTCTGAGTTGACTTTGGTGCTTGGTGTAGTAACTTTCATAATGGAGGTTGTGATTTACACCATTGTAAATGCTTTCCATTACATCCCTTTCTGCACTAATTTTATGTTTTCTCCATTAATGATGGGGTAATGAGCTTTTAAAAGCTTGAAAACTTTCAAATCTGGATTTTCTTTACAAGGAAGAAGCGGTAAATGTTTGGTAAATACAGAGACATGCACACCCACTCATAGGGGCAATTTAGAGTCTCCAATCTACCAATTCAATCCTACCAGCATGTTTTGGACGGTAGAGGGAACCAGTGAACCCAGAGAAAACCCACACAGGCAGGGGCGAACATGCAAAACTTCACACAGACAGCTCACAACCTGAGCTCAGGATTGAACCCAGGACCCTGGCACTGCGATACTGTAACACTACATACTGTAGCTACTATACTGCCTCGAGGAACATTAGCATTGGTTTATCTCACTAGTTCTAAATATTCAGTAAATCTAAAAACAATGTAATGCTGAGTGATAATGTAATCATGAAATATACTCAATCATAATCATAATAATAATAATAATGACATTGTGTTGGCTGATTGCTCGTTTCTGATTGTTGTCATTGTTTTTGTGTGATGGTTGCATTAAAAAAATAAAGGTCTTACAGACAGTACGAACGTCAGCATGCTTTCCGACTGCTCTTGAGGACTCCAGAATTCTCAGGTGATATGCAGTAGGTGGCGTCACTGTTAAATCTGCCGTAAATGTTCATAATCTTGGTATAATTTTAGGCAACATATTTTTATTTGTGCCTCGTATCGGGTCACTTACCAAAATATCTTTTTATCAACTTTTTATGCAGCATTTCCTTTGACATTTATTTGCTTTGAAAATGCAAAAACTCTCACATGTTTATACTGCAAAAACAATGACATCTTTGCAAGTTAAATCATTCTGAATATAGTCAAATTTATCTAGTATTTCCTATTATGAGATTACAATCAACCAAATATATGATTATTAAACCTATTTCTATACATGTTTTACTAGTTTCAAGTTTGAAATAATTTTGTTCTAGGGCAGATCATTTATTTCTTGAAAGAAGCAAAATTATCTGCCAATAGACTAAGAAAACTTAAAGCTTGAAATGAGTATAAGCGTCTGAATAATCTTATATTTGATTTATAATAATCTTACAGTAAGAAATATTTGCCTGTACTGTATGTATTATATTCCACAACCTCACATTCAAATAAATATATTTCCCGCTTCTTTGGTATTTCTTGTAAATCATGAAAGAGACTCCAAAATAATCAAGTTTCACAGATAATCACACCATCAGCTCCATCAGTATCAGTTTACTAACGTTGCTTCAGACCATTTCCCCAAACTACATGATCTACATGACTGGTCATGCTTCTCCCAATTTTGAGTGTCTTCCCGAAACTTGCCTTTTCTCCTAAAATGATTTTTAGCTATAATATTTTCAGAGAAGCTGGAAATGAAGAAACTAACACGATCCACTGTAAGGCAACATTAGAGATGATAGTTTTGCTGATGTGCCTTTCAAATGATCTGATTATTATAGGTCTGGAAACAATTGTAGCCATCATGAACTGTTAACGGATATAGTCAAAAGTAAAAAGTTTCATTGTTTTTCATGCAAAAAAAAACATGTCTAAACCTCACCCTGCTGGATAATCTAGTATCTAATTGAGCTCAGAGCAGCATTCCCACTGCTGTGTCATGAAAAAACATGCCCTCTCTAACTGAATCTGCTCCAGCTGTTGGGTATTTGACAGAATCTTTGTGCACAGGGCAAAATGGCTTTCTTCCCTGGACTGTTATATGGAGCTAAAAGATAGGTTTAATTTCTTTTTGTTGTTGTTCCATTCATCGATCCACTCTATGCCATTCTCTGGTTATAAGGTCATCTAGAAAATAGAGTCCAGAAAAATTATAGTCCACATCTGTAAAGGAATCATACTTACTCAGTGTTTTTTTTTCTTGCTCTCTGCGTGAAGGGTTGCATTGTTAAAAAACAAAAAAAAGGAATTCTCCTGATGACAGGACTGCACCCTGCTGCCTCTGTCATTGTGTTGCACTACAAATAGTTCTGTCGAGACAAGACTTCCTCTATTGTTTGTTGCACAGCGCTAAGCGAGAAAGGCCTTGCTCAGCAGCTGTTCGGGATAATAGAGGCCATGGTGAGCAGGATTTATATCCTCACTAGGCCCATGTGCTATACAGACATGAGCGGAAATGAACAAAAGATTTGGCATTCAGAGTGACTGAGGCAGAATTCACTTCCTCAATGAGGCTAAGCAAAACTGAACTTCATGCCAGGATGGTGACAGAAATATTATCTGGCTGGTGAATTTCTGCAGAATATCCTGTCTGTTTAGCTCATTAGGCCATGAAGTCAGTCAATGAGTAAACTCCAGTCCTGCTATAAGTGTACATGTGGTCACAGTGTCTGTGGAAACAATGATGACTTCTGCATTGTTTCATAACTATTTATAACATTAAGAATAAAAACACACATCTTCAACCGTTCAGTAATGTTTATTTTCCTAGTGGTGACTAGAATTACATAAAAAATTAATCACAGCTTAAGAAAAAGAAAAACCACATCACATTAAATATATGTGTGCACAATCAATGAGTGAAGAGAATATCAGCCTACAGTGTTCACTCGTTGACTTCCTCCTCATCTTCTTCGAAAGCGTCTTCGCCGTCATTGGCCGTAGCCTCTTGGTACTGCTGGTACTCAGACACCAGGTCGTTCATGTTGCTCTCAGCCTCTGTAAACTCCATCTCATCCATCCCTTCTCCGGTAAACCAGTGCAGAAAGGCTTTTCGTCTAAACATAGCAGAGAACTGCTCAGAGATGCGCTTGAACAGCTCCTGGATAGCTGTGCTGTTGCCAATGAACGTGGAGGCCATCTTGAGCCCCCTGGGTGGGATGTCACACACAGCCACTTTGACGTTGTTGGGGATCCACTCAACAAAGTAGCTGCTGTTTTTGTTCTGGATGGCGAGCATTTGCTCATCTACTTCCTTCATCGACATGGGGCCTCGGAAGACGGTGGCCACGGTCAGGTAGCGGCCGTGACGCGGGTCGCATGCAGCCATCATGTTTTTAGCGTCGAACATCTGCTGTGTTAATTCAGGCACGGTCAGGGCACGATACTGCTGACTCCCCCTAGCGGTCAGTGGGGCAAAACCGGGTATGAAGAAGTGCAGGCGTGGGAAGGGAACCATGTTTACAGCCAGCTTGCGGAGATCCGCGTTCAGCTGACCAGGGAAGCGCAGGGAAGTGGTGACTCCACTCATGGTGGCTGAAACCAGGTGATTAAGATCACCATACGTCGGCGTCGTGAGCTTGAGTGTGCGGAAACATATGTCATAAAGTGCTTCGTTATCGATGCAGTACGTCTCGTCCGTGTTCTCCACCAGCTGGTGCACAGACAGCGTAGCGTTATATGGCTCCACCACTGTATCAGACACTTTGGGTGAGGGCATGACACTGAAGGTGTTCATGATGCGGTCTGGGTATTCTTCACGGATTTTACTGATGAGCAGCGTACCCATGCCTGAACCGGTGCCACCTCCCAGCGAGTGGGTGAGCTGAAAGCCCTGGAGGCAGTCGCAATGCTCGCACTCCTTCCTCACTATGTCCAACACTGAGTCCACTAGCTCAGCTCCTTCTGTGTAGTGCCCTTTTGCCCAGTTGTTCCCTGCACCTGTCTGTCCTGCAGTGGCGACGAAAACAAAGTGTTAGGCCAAAAAAAAAAAAAAAGAAATCCAATCACTTCACATCCCTTCCCCCACTAGCAGTTACAGATATCCATGTGCCAATTGTTTCCCATTTATCATTCAGACTGCAAAGTATTAGCAATGCACGCCTGGCCAAGAAAATTCCATAGGCTTCTGTGTACTGTTAAAGAAAACTGCTAGACAGAATTATGGCCGAGTATGTGAGTTGTCTCATATCAAACAAAGAGTTTATGATGACTAACTATTATTGTTGTATGTTCTTGTAAAGATTCTTTTCAAAAACTAATGACCCTTTATTCAAACTCATTTTGTTTTGTCATAAGGTACACCGTAAATGACAGAAAATGGACTTCAAGGTTATAATTTTCCATTCATTCATAGTGTGTGTGGAAAATTTACCATGATAGTTCACAGGCATGAAACCTACAGTACATGTGTATGTGTGGGAACTACAAAGGCCATATCACACTGGAGGTCTCAGGGACATTTAGCATGGGTGTCTAAAGCTGAAACTGTTTATGTTAATTACAATCAGTGCACTATACTTGTTCTATACCTAGTATACAAGCAGGAATGTTAATGGGTTCTTAAATAGACACTATATTTGGATAACGGGTATCCTGGCTCATCTTTTAAAATATTTCAGCTACAACATAGCCATGACAATGTACAACTTGTATGTGTGTTAGAGAAGTCAGTGTTGGTACTGGATCACAATATTGAGTAGGTACAGGGTTAGATTTGAGACCTGGAGCTTTTTAACTACAATTGGTAAAGAAGCCAACTACACCATGTGAAGTTTTGCGTATTAAATGCATCAAAGTGCATGAAAAATAAAGTCAAACAGAAACTCTAATTTCTTCAAAAAAGAAAAAAGAAAACAAGTACACAAACCAAGTTTATGATCACCAGTTAGCATCATGCATGCTGAAACCATCCCACACTCGCCTCAATCAGGATTGTTGGCTAAAATCTAATATGTGCCAATAGCTCAACAATGACAATGAAGCTATTAATGTTTAGCAATGCAATACAGGACAGGTTCTCATCAATAGCATCATAAGAATGACGTGGGGCAAACTATTACACACAAACACTTACTAAAAACAATAACCCTTTCTTCAAAAAAAAACAAAAACCCCCCACTAAAATTACTATAAATAAATAATTAACCCCAGGGACTGTATTTCCCATGCACCTTGTGAATCACCTTGGGATAATGTAATACGAATATGTCAGCAAATCTGGTTGAAATATATAAGCCCAAATGATTAGATCTAGGATTTGTTTCACTATGCATAACCACCTGACACAACAATCACTGAAAAATAGTCTGCATGAAGCTACAGTCTGGGCTAGAAAGAAATCAGCCCCAGCCTCGCCTCTTCATACCGTTCAGTGTATTTTTATTACAATCAATTGTAATGGTGATGCGTAGGTTCCACAAAAGTCCAAAATAATCCACCTTAAGACATTTGTTTACCACAAATAGTGCTAATAGCCGATTCATACCCTTGCTAGATCACAGTGTTTAAACATGAACAGCTAAACATCAGAATAAATCTGCATTTTAACTTGTAAAATGTATATATTAATTAAAAACTTACTACTATCTTTGCAAATGATAAGGTCAGACAAATCACGTGTCAGAACCCACAGTAAATTGTCATGGTTTGGTGCAAATGTGTATTGATTTCAGC